>OZ007541.1:540029-612094 GCA_963931895.1 Eupithecia pulchellata | reverse complement strand
CGGCTTCCCCTAATGTGCGTCTAGATATTTCTCAGATTGTCTTACCACCACACTGCCACGACCTCTTAAATGACGAAGTATGACATACAAAAAGAAACTTCATTTATATTAGTATCAGTAATTTTCAATACATTAATGTGTTTATTAGATTTTTATAACTTTCTTTACAAAATAAGCACTTAAACAAGTAAAATTCCACACCATATTTAAGTCTCCCATGCATAAATCAACAATTATGTTTGTCACTTTCGCTGTCATCGATCGAGTCCCTCTAGGTCGCATCGCTCGAGCTTGGCAGTGAATGCGCTAAGATAATTGTAAGTAAACTGGTGTTGACGAGTGCTGAACGTTCCAGATTCGCGGAGCGGGACCGTCGCGACAGAGAGCGCGAGCGGGATCGAGACCGAGACCACAGGACCGGCCGCCACTCGGAGGAGAAGAGGTGAGTTTGTATGACGACCGGCGGTGGTACGGTGGGCGTAGGCCCGCCTGCGACGCAGGAGGGTTCGATTCCCGCTTCGTAACAAATATTAGTGCGATCTGCAGATATTTGTTCATGGTATTCTAGTCGTTTTCTATAATATAATAAAAACTATCTATGTATGTAATATATTGTATTATGTATATCAGTCATCTAGTATCCATAACACAAGCTCTTCTTAGCTTGCGGATAGATGCTGTGTGGATTGTCCAGCGTTATTTATTTATCATTATTATCAATGCAGCGAAGTGTATTCATTCACATCAACGCAAAAACGGACTTGAATCGCTCCATCAGCAAACATAAGAATTAAAACAAGATCCCACAAGGGTGAGTGTAGTCACCCTCCGAGAGCTTCGAACTTTTGTCGATTAATGTATACAAAAAGGTACCACTCTGGAGATAAGGGTCATCATCACCAGCCTATAATAGTCCACTGCTGGACATAGGCCTCCCCTAATGAGCGCCATAGATGGCATCATTATGTGGGGGTTATTGCCCATAATCCCCACGCTGGGCATGCGGGTTGGGGATCGCAGTTCGGTGTAGTTGTTCTGCAGAAGGCGCTGCTGCCCGCCCCCCGGTGTGTTTCCCTTAGTCGCATCTTACAACACCCACGGGAAGAGTTGGGTGGTGAAATTTTGTGCCGGCACCACACGGCACTGGAGATTAGGGTATGGTTAAGTTTTCGAACCTTTTTAAAAGCCGTAAGTTTTGATTGATACACGTAATCAATCCAACAAAATGAGAATTTATAATCTAAAAGTAATGATGCATTGGTTTCAGTTTATATAAAACTAGCGGCCCGCCCCGGCTTCGCACGGGTATTAAACAAAAATTTCGGAAATTATACACACACGACACGATGTGTTTCACAGTTTTCATACGGATCCCTTACTTTTTGTAACAGCATTGGGATTTTTGACATTGACTCGACATTCCAAAACTGACACTGGCCGTAGAGAAAAAGCAAGCACCGTGCGCTATACAACCTCTTTTTCTATTCTGACGCGCCATAATAGAAAAAGAGGTTGAATATACAGCCCACGGTTCAATTATTGAATTTTTCATGCGGATCCCTAACTTTTTTGAAAATATTATATAGCCTATGTTCATCACGGAAAATTAAGGATTCTAATGGTGAAAGGATTTTTTAACTCGGTCCAGTAGTTTCGGAGCCTATTCAATTCAAACAAACAAACAAACAAACAAACATACAAACAAACAAACAATCAAATCTTTCCTCTTTATAATATTAGTATAGATACATACTAAGTCCCTACCCTACTTGTAAACCCATCTTTATAAATAAATATTTTTTATTATTATTTATCATTATTATTACAGATCCAGTCACAAATACAGCTCAGACCGTCGCGAGAGGTCGCGGTCGCGCGGCGCACCTACCACCTCGTCATCACACTCTTCCAGGTAAACAAACCAAATCAGTGGTAGCTTATGGGGGTGGGAAAGAAATAGCACTGATTTTAGTAGACTCTTTTGCTGTATCTGCCAAAAATTGCCTTTAATCGTAGTAAACAATTGCAATCTATTAAAAATACTCAAAACGACAAACATATTCAGTAACTACATCTTTAGGCAAATTACCTTTGTACCTGCGTAGTTATAGACGCGACTTCATCTCAAGCTGCACGCTGCTCAGTTTGAATCCGATCTGAGCGGGACAACATAAGTTTACGGCATTGTCAATCCTATACCTCAATAAATAAGCAATACAAGGGCGTGTATAGGGGTTGCATTATCCGTTAAATTTTCGTATCCGGATAATTCGGATAGTAGTGAGCCTTACTATTCGGATATCCGGATATTTCGGATAATTCGGATAATTGAAAAATATACATAAAAATTAAATTACAACAAGGAAAATGGGTTTTTAAAGTATAAGTATTTAATAATTTATGCTTAAAAAACGTTAGGCATGATGACAGTAACTAAAAATCAGTAAAATTATTTATTTCTTTAATAAAACTTGGGTCATGGAATACAAAACACGCATTTATTTTTTTATTAATAGTGAGATTGATATTTATTTTAATAAAATAAAACTACGAAATACGGCAATCTGCCATGATAGGCTGATCACCAATCAGAGCAAATGACGTCATCTCTGAGTTGACTATACAAGCATCTTGTTTTGTTAGCAGCACTGGTTATCTGTATTATTTACGATTCAACTTTGTTTTCACCGAGTTTGGTCTAGTGGTTTTATTAAATCGAAAGTGAAATAACCATGTCACGATGGAACAAGGATTCACTAAGGTTTCATGCGGACTTGTGACACCGTTCCCATCAAATGATATTCCATAAATTCTCCATATCATTTGGCAACTGAAATTTGAATAAAATACATAATAAGATCACAGTGATGCGAGACGAAACCTAACCTCAAAAAAGTTTATTTATTATTATTAAATTTAGACCTCAAACAAGATCATTATACCACATACTATTTTAAAATTCCTGCAAAACAAAATAAAAACTTACGTCAAAGTGATCTTCACAAAAATAAAGGTAGTACTAGGCAATATCGCTGTTGAATCCCGCCTTGCAAGTTTAAGCCACTTGTCCCGTATGGTTTTCTTATGCGGAACGAACACAAATAACTTATTAGGAGTTTTTATTGATGTATTCTTACACTGAGGGACCGCACACCACTTGTACACTTTCTAATTCATATTTAATAACACAAAATAACAAAATTATTCAATGAACGCCTAGTGTTTACGTTTAGTTTACTCAGACACGGACAGGCGTTTTGGTGCGAATTTTAATTTAAAGACTAAATTGTTAGTGTTTTCCTATTAAACCTTTAATTTCTGCAGAAAAATGTTATTCATTGTAAATAATATGTATTTTCGAATATAATAGCACAGTTTTTCAAAATCTGTCATCATGCTTATTCGCATAGAAACTGAACAACATAGAGAGATATAAGAGTATCGATCATGGGTTGAAAAACGAAAATATCTATGAAATAAAAACGGTTTACATCTTTCCTTCGAACTTATTTTTTAACATAAATAAAATATGAATCCTTCCTCCGTAACGTAACGTAAATCAACTTCCTGTTTTATTAGATAGGTACTCTAAAATGATTTAAACAAAGAAACAACACAGTCAATCAAACTTACAAGTGTACACACACACGTTTATGTTATATATCAATCAAATTAAATAAACATCTCTTTCCATCGAACCTCGGTCTGTGTCGGTGTCGTCGAATCACTGACCAACCAGTGTCAACGATAGTGTTGCGATTGTGCGCTACCGCTAGTGTAGGTCTTGCTTGTTTATAGCTTCAGATTCAGAAACACGCACGAATTAATATATGTTTATTTTAACAACACAAAGTATTGTATGCATTAAATATGTATAACATTTCTAAAATGCTGGATGCGTTGTAGTGTTGTGTCGTGAATTAGAAAAATCAACTGTAGGTAACTATCCGTATTATTCGTATTATCCGGATAAAGGAGCTCCCATTATCCGGATAATAAAATTAGCGGTTATCCGGATAATTCGGATATCCGGATATCCGGATTGCAATCCCTAGGCGTGTATTCCACAGCAGTTCGAGCGATCGCCGCTCTCCGTCCGACTACAGACCCTCGTACAAAGTGAACAAGAAGCTAGAGGTTATGGAGAAGATGGGCCTGCAGATCAAGACTCCCGACGGCTCCATGGCCACCGCGCAGCAGCTGCGCGCCGCCGCCTCCGACGCCGTGCCGCAGGGACGCCCGACGTACTTCAACCAAGGAGCCATGAGCTCGCATAGGATACTGGACCAGGTATGTGCAGAGTCCTTTCAATGCTGTACCAACTATCTGGGTGCTGACCCAGGTAGTCAACTGTAAAGAAGCTTATGCGCCTGAGATAAAAAGCTGCAACAAGCCTGCCGCATCAGGCTTTTATGTCGTCTTTTTGTTACTCTATATTCCTGAAACAAAATTAACACTTCATAGCACACTCATTATTTTGACATTAGTAGAGATCAATCTCACTATACCAATTAATATAATAATTAACAAAGCTATTTCTCACTACTCAGGTTCAGAAACGTAAGCTGCTATGGTCAAACAAAGCGAAGAACGAGACGGAAGAGGCAGCTAAATGGAGCGGGACGCGGTTTGCGCAGGACAACGACGGGAAACAAGTTTCCAAGTTTATGAGGCTCATGGGCATCAAAGAACCTGGTGAGTAGTTGCAAACGCTGTGACAAAAGAAACAATAACAAACCCCTGACAAAATATACATTCACAGTTCCAAGCTGAATTTTGGGAGTTTTATTCTTACGCTGAAACCATAATCTTACATGTTTGTGATGTCGGTTTATGCCTCATTATAGCAGAGCAGAATAGGGCCTCTTTCCAATGGCTTATTGACAGTCTTCCGACATAAATTGCTCTACTTTGCTCCAGCAGCTGATGAAATACATTCTGTACATTTGCAGCGGCCGTGAAACCCGAGCCGGTGCCCGAAACAGCCGACCCCATCAAAAAGCAAGAAGAACTCTTCCAAGCGATGCAAGCGCAGTACGAAGTCGCCAGAGCAACCACACACACCATGAGAGGAGTGGGGTTAGGCTTCCAGAGAGGGCAGTTCTGAATCAACTGTTTTGTATTATAGGTATTCTTATTGTGGCAGAAGGGTGGTGGCACCATACTGATGCCAGCTCCTAATCATCTTTTGTAGATGGTAACAGGCCGTTGATGATTAATTGATTATTCTTATTGTAAGAGCAAGGCACATTAGGCGTTTGGAGTGTGGGCTTTGGGCATTCCGTACATCTGAACACACCTAAACGCACGTTTGAGTGTGTATGGGGGTAGGGGGCCAAATGGTTTTTAAAACGCGTACTACGCCCGTGCTTCTAAACGCCTAATTTACCACCTACCTACTCGAAAAAAAAGTGGAATAAGTAAGAGTAAGTGGAGTGCACTGCGCACAGACTGTATTGTGTATTATCTATTGAATCCTATTAGACCGCAGTCAGCCGAAATATAGAGTGCACTGATATTGTGCAATTTGGCCACAGACTGCTAAAATAGGTATTATATGAAGGAATAGATGGGTTAGCGCGCAAGCGTCTTAGATGATAGCGCCAAAGTAAATTATATTTATAAAAGGAATCCAGAGGAGTCTGATGTTACATAAACGAGGCTTTGTTAGGGTGATGTGCTCTAAAAGATAATCCGACATTCAGCAGATACATCAGTAAAGTTTGATGTTCTGTTTGAATTTTTTTTAAGTTGTCAAGTAAAATGTTACTATCTGAGTATCTTTTAGGACAGCACCCTAAGCCATAGCAGGCATAGATAGCTTTTATACTAGATGTCACTATTAGTGTATATAGTTTGTTATGATAACAAAGACAGCTCATGCTTTAGATATCACTCCATAGTTTTGTATTCTGTTGTTTGATGTACAAGTCATGGTAACTTACACCATGGTACAAGTCAACAAGTGAGATAAATATACAACAGAACTGTTTTATACAATTTCATACTACAGTACATTATATATATTTGTATATTTACAATATAATAAGCATAGTTCCTGGTGAAATAGTTTCTCTCTATGTTACAAATAACTTAAAATCCCAAGTATGTAACCAGCATCCTGGGGATGCTCCCTACTGGTATTGATATGGATCAGTTAGCTACCTGTAGTTTGTTTGCAATAGTCTGCAGTTACCTCATTTGTTTCAATTGTAGATATTAGTTCTAATTTTGTTTATTAATTGTAATTTTCTTTGGTAATAAAGGTTTTTTCATCAAATGTAATAAAAAGTCATTAATTTTGTATCCTGACATAACTGATGGATGAAATTGATAACTAATTTGTCTCTAAGAAAATAAAAAATATCTAAATTAATTTGATAGAAAACTGATTTATTCTCACAGTTTATATCATTATGTTGAAGATGTTGGTACCTACCTAAATAATAATTATTCTGTTGTTTAATTTAATGACTACCAAACATGTCACAGTAGCTTTTACCCAGGATAAGTGTGTCACAACTTGATGCTCTATAGTTATAAGTTTTTTAGAGTTATCTAAATTGTTACTAAATAAATATTCTCAAACGTGCATTGTTTTTCATTAACTCTTGAGGTAAAGTCGTTCGGGTCATAGAGAAGGTTTGCTCCAAGGTAGGACAAGTCGCCACTCCAAACTTTTTATGTAGCTCAAAGATCCTGAGCAGCTGCATCGGTTTACTTGTCAGAACTGGATTCCTCTTCATCGCTAAGATCAGACGTAGTCACTAAATTATGTCGATGCGAACATAGGTTCCAAGATATAGATTGTTTGAAATGAAATGAAATATTATTTATTTGCTTAAATATAGGTTAACAGTAGGTCTTAAAATAAGTAAGTGTCACTATATTTGATTAATAGTCGTGCAAATATTTGATATTAACTTAGACATTTAGTTATAGCAATTTTCAGTACTCCTATAAATGTAATTAAAATATTATAGTCAAATTATTTTTATGTATACAATATGTCAAAATTTAAATTTAAAATATTCATCAATTGTATAAAAACAATTTTGACAGAGCCAATTACCTATATATTTTACGATTAAATTCGTTATTTGTCAAATTTCTCATGTCATATGGAAGTTTATTATATAGTCGTATGGCCATTGCGTAGCAGTTCCTCTTACATAATTCTAGTTTCAATTGGGGCACTTTAAGTGGTTTTTGTACAATCTTCCTTCTATTTTGAGAATTTTCATCCTTCTCAAATAAAGGCATGTTGTTTCTTACAAATTTCAACATCTCAAAAATATACAGTGATGGAAATGTTAACAGCTTATTCGTTATAAATAAAGGTCTAGATGAATCTCTCCGCTTAATACTAAATATGGCCCGAATACACTTCTTTTGGGCTACGAAAGTTCTAGTTCTATGAGCATCCGTTGAGTTACCCCAGATTATGACGCCATATCTTAAAATAGAGCAAACATGACTGTGGTAAACTGTCAATGGCGTTTTAATATTCGAAAGATCCTATAATCGCCTGAGAGCAAATATAAATTTATTTATTTTCTTACATACAATGTCAATTTGTTTCTTCCAATTTAGATGTCTGTCGTTAGTTATTCCTAGAAATTTTATGTCGTATACTTCCTCAATGTTTGTAATTAATGTCAATTTTATTCTTATTTTTATAAGTCACTGGTCCATAGAGCAACGCGGGCCCCCGGCCGGCGGACCGCCGGAGGACCGCGAGGACCGCGTTGCTCTATGCACTGGTCTCATGAATTTGGTTTTAGTTGTGTCTATTTTTAAATTATTTCGATTAAGCCAGTCAATTAAGTCATTTAAGGATTTGTTCACCATACTCACAGCATTGTGAATAGATTTTTCTTTAGTTCAAATTGTCGTATCATCCGCAAACATGATGGTGTATTGGTCCGTTTAAAATAGTGTTGAAAGCTATAAGAAACGAACGTAGGCTGGGCTACATAATGTTATGTTGTCAAGGCTATAAATTAATGCCGGACAATTCACACAGCATCATCTAGCCCCAAGCTAAGCCGATCTTATGTTATGGGTAGATGACTGATATACATAATACAATATTATTACATTTATAGATATTTTTTATTATCTACAGAAAACGACCAGAACACCCTGAACAGATCGTAAAAATATTTGTCCCGAGGCGGGAATCGAACCCACAACCTCCTGCGTTGCAGGCGTACCTTCGCCCACTGCGCCACAGAGAACGTCTAATAGATGGCGTTGTATGTCCCAGTGAACTCGATACGAATTACCTAAACTAGAATCAGAAATATTTTTATTGTTAGCTGTTGTCATACTCATCATCATCAACAGCCTATGATAGTCCACTGCTGGACATAGGCCTCCCCTAATGAGCGCCATAGAATGCATTACTCATCATTTGGGGCTTATTGCCCACAATCCCCACGCTGGGCATGCGGGTTGGGGATCGCAGTTCGGTGAAGTTGTTCTGCAGAGGGTGCTGCTGCCCGCCCCCCGGTGTTTTCCCTAAGTCGCCTCTTACGACACCCACGGGAAGAGTTGTGGTGGTGAAATTCTATGCCGGCACCACACTGCAATAGTTGTCATACTGTTGTACAGAAAAGATCTTAGGTTTGTCTTAGGTATAAGGTGTACAGTTTCAACAGCTTATCTTTAGCAGACATACAATAATACAGTTTTAAATAAGATCTAGGTATATAGATATATATAACTTTATTGCTTTAGGGTTTATAGCTAGACGTAGCTAGTATTTTGAGTACTTGAGACTTAAGGTCATTCGTTTTTCATACATTTGTATTTTCCCAAATATGAGCCATATGAGCTTAATTTTACAAATAAATAACTGTTTTTGGCATTGTTTTAGGTCGTTATTTGCGGCAAATTATGTTTCATTAAAGAAAACACTTGATTTAATTAGAAATAACGTGCTAATTTTAGTCCATTTTTGTCACTGTGTGGGTGAACACCAATAGTGTCGTACGAGAACGTCATGAACTTATGAGTGTGAGCGGCGACGACCACGTCATCTGTGAGAAACATAACGAATCAACTCGTAATACCATAGCTTAACATTCATAAACTTTGATTTTGTTCGTTCAAGCATGTAGAACGTACATATTTTGTCTTTTATTGTTGCCATGTGGCTGTCTATTCTTTCAATGTCTATCGTTTTTGTAGGTATTCTGTTGTCATAGGTTGTCATCAAGGAACCTATAGTTGTCATTGACTTGTTTTGATTTTTGCAAAACGAAGCAAAACTATTTTCTAAAACAATCAACTTCCCAAAATAAAAGATGGAGTCACGGAGGATGAAAATTCTAATAAATAATAAATTTCAATTGTCCTTAGTTGGACCCACAAACTTCGAAAAAAAAGTACAAAAAATGATTTCTGTAGTTTTTTTCTTTCAAGTTTTTTTGTCCGGTGACCACAGTACTTACTTGTATGCTCGTCCAAAGCTAGTCTAGCTAATAATAATAATAATTCACGCATACTGTGTCTAATCTAAAAATTTTATATACCTAAATTATTGGGTGGCATCCAATATTTAAAATTACCTACCTCTCAAACGTTTTTTCGAAAACTAGGGATAAGTAGGTACTAGATATCACGATACTTATTTATTGACATCACTCTGCAACACAGTAAGTTACTGGTTCAATTCCCGCCGCGCGACAATACCTCTGATCTTGAAGAAGTAGGTAATGAATAAAGTTTTGTAATGAATCATTATTTATCAGATCCAGGATCAACTACCTGTATTTTACCAGTACCTAATTGTGCTCAAAAGTCCGCAATAAACAAAATTGAATTGAAATTAAAGTGTACAGAAAATCAATGACACTTAATTTCTTATTTGATAATAATTACCTACCTACTAGCATACTTCTCTTTGTTTTTGTGTGATAGGGACCGAGGTCAAACAAGAACTTCGTTTGAGTACGTAGAAACTCTGCTTATTGAAAAATCGTACTATACTCTTGACGAAGCTATTGCTGATGATTTTACTATTGTACCTACCTCATTAGTACTTACCACTTAGTACCGTTTGTACCAATTCATGTTTTATTTTATTTAACATTTATGTATAAAAATGACTTTTCCAAGTGTACTCAAATGTATCTATATGGAATAAATAAATACAATACAATAGAAACTCCATCAACGATTTATTACAATCGAATCAAAGGAAGGCTTGAAAACACGAATTTATTTATACCATGAATAAACAAACAAACATGAATTTATTTATACCAATACTTGGTACTTCAGATTCTGATATAAAATATGCGATCAGAATAATTTTGAAAAATCACAACGTCACAACAGGCAGATTTTGCATTTGCAGGCTTACGCACAAAAAATATGTTCACTAACAAGAAACAAATAGGAAAATGTATTTAGATAAAATAGAGTTATTCGCACCCAGGTACAAGCAGGTGGCGTATCGTGCCCAACAGTTCACATTATAATCTTTGCTTGTGTGAGTGATTTGGTCCGGCGATTTTGCTCTTCCCAAATACAAGTTCTATAAATGTTTTCAACGCTTGAAACATTTATTGATGTATGAAAAACAACGTACCATTTGCGGCAAATGTATCACTTTCAAATAATATGCACAATTTAATAAGAAAACAATAAAAAACCAACAAATTGAAAGTCAGCGCCATCTATTGGCGAAGCTATACCTAAACAAGGAGACCGTTCCACCTTAGAGCATTTCATTTTTATCATTTGGTCTAGATGCTATAAACTTGAGATGTTTCACTTTTACAAGGGTCTTGCTTTGTCAAAGAGATCAGAAAATGTACAGAATCTAGAACGCTACACCAGGCTACACCCCTTTTGTCTATGGTTTTACACGTCCAAAGATGTTCAACTCTCAAGGTGGAGTCTCCCCGTTTCTGGATTTATGATGGAGCCGTAAAAGGAAAAAGTGGAAGAAAGGATCGAAATGCGGGCATCATGGTTATGGACTTTGGGAAGAACAATTGTAGCAGTATTAAGGTAGGTACTTCTTATTAGAGCCTAAGGTGGTTTCTTCGTGTTTTGATTTTGCTACTTGTCAACAGATGGCGCTTCACAGCAACAAGTAGATTTTTATATTCTGTATTGGATTTTAAATCAGTCTAACAAATTCGATATTCTAAGCATAATACAACTAAGCTATGATTCTGACTAATCAATGAGTAATATTGTAGGCTACAGGGCTACTTTATGTTTTTAGCAAAATTAGTTTTTCTAGGTGTTGTCTTACTGATTCGGTACCCTTCTTTCTATAAAGATTCGGTTGTCAAAACGAGGGCATCTCTTTCTACCAAGGAACTTATACCCAACCTACCCAAGATTGGGTATAAGCACAGAACACTAATATCCTAAGGTATAAGTTTCTTGCTTTCTACACTATGCAAACCGAGGGAATCTCTAGACTCAGTTAGTGCACTAACGCCCTACTGATATACTAGAAAGGCCTTGTTAGTATTTCTTATGAAAAAGGCAGGCAGTCACAGTTTGACTTGACTTGACTTCTTCGTTATGGCAATATCTCAGACTAAGGAATAAAGAATAGACTTGGCATAAACTAAACATCTATACAAACAGTTGGTTATAGAAGTGTGATGTATTTCGACAGCAGAGTTACTGACATATCGGCATCTCTTTTTGACTAATGAAGATAATCATGAGTAAAAAAGGACAACAGTAGTTTGATCATGACTGAAAATGACAACATTGTCTTGGTGACGTCACAAAATACCTCTTTGCGGCCGGTCGCCATGTTTTGTGTCCGTCAACAACAAGTACATCAGTTGTCATCCGGACTTGTTTTTATTCGAAAATGAAGGAAATTTAGAGTTAATAGGCGATAATTATGCTTTTTATAGTGTGCAAACTTGGAGAATAATGCATTTTATAAGTGTATGTGCAGAGTGTTTGGCTGTCGCATGAAAATCAACAAAAAACATCAAAATATAACGTTGCATGGGAAAGGTACCGAATTCATTCAAAATATCTTACATTTTCTATTATTTTCAAACATTTTGTTGTTTGTGGGAAAGTTTATAAAGATCCGCTTGCTTTTCTTTATTCATTTAATGGTTTACTATGAATATTATGTGATTTTAGGAGAAAATTATTCGTCATACTAAATAGAGTTAGGGCTCGGTATTTTCAAAACATCGATTATCGATATCAAATTATTTCATCGACGCAGTACCAATAACACAAAAATAAAAATAAATCCTTTACAGCAGCGTCAGCAACTTTGAACCAAGCTAACCAAGATTTAAAGGTGTAGTGCCAGGGACGGAATTTTTGATGGAATGGGCTTGATAGGTCAGTGATTGTCTAAGACTCTTCCACACACGCCATCAAGGTATAAGCTGCAGAAACTGGTAGTCCACACGAAACTTACCTTGGGCCGAGCGCGGCAACCTAAATAACTGTCTTATATATTAGTACATATTAGTATAAGTACTAAATATAGAGGATATTCATTGAGTGCCAGCCAAAGCTTGGGAAAGTTGCAGTGTTAATATTAACTGAATTGAGCTGTACTGTACGTAGTAATTAGCGTTTTTTAATGAACTTGATGAATCTATTGTAGTATGACGTTTTTAGACGATAGGACGGAGGGTAATGTAATGCTAATGACCCGTTACGGATCACGTGGGTATAGAAACCTTAACAGAACTGAACAGAGCTTAAAGGTACTTATTCTTCTACTTACTCATATTTGAAAATTTAGACTTCAACTCCGTGCAACTCAATTACTTACTTCAACATCATCATCAACATCACCAGCCTATAATAGTCCACTGCTGGATATACATAGGCCTCCCCTAATGAGTGCCATAGATGGCATCATTATTTGGGGGTTATTGCCCATAATCCCCACGCTGGGCATGCGAATTGGGGATCGCAGTACGGTGGAGTTGTTCTGCAGAAGGCGCTGCTGCCCGCCCCCCGCTGTGTTTCCCTTAGTCGCCTCTTACGACACCCACGGGAAGAGTTGGGGTGGTGAAATTCTATGCCGGCACCACACGGCAACTTTATACATAATTACTTACTTATAGATATTTAATGTTAAAATACGCGCAACTCTACGGCAGGCCGCCATCTTTGTGCCAGACTAACTTTAGATATGCACGTTTTTTTCGTAGGTATTTCAAGTTTTTTATTCCTTAGTCGGCAATATGTGTCTGATTGCAGGGAATGCAGTCACAGATTCATTCTTATATAGTTTGTGGATTCATTTCATTCATTCATTGTTATTTAGTCTGTATTCCGGGATTTACCGAAAAATATTTGCAAAAATTTGTTTTTGTGCGGTTACAAATAATCTGATAAAAATGCTGTAGGTAGACAGATAAAACAAAGAAGATTCAGTTGTGGTAGAAGTCTGGATGGTGAAATAGAGCCAGTACCACCACGGGATATTTGAAGAAAGAAGTGGGCGAACAACAAATATTATATTTTTTAATTGTTGCGCGATAATATTTGCTATGGACGAAGAAGAGACGAAATCCTGCCCCAACTGGTAAGTGCACTGGCCGCGGATGTGATTTGTGTCAATATTTAGTTCTATTTCTGTTACACACGTTTGCCGGCTATTTTTAGATTTATTACCTACATTGCAAATTAGCTCAGCTGTTTTGATCCATTTGGTTGTTTACTTTACACGACATCTTCGTGTTTCCTAGTATTTCTTTTTGAGAAACAACAATCTTCTACTATGCAATGTTAGAAATAAAATATAAAAACTTATTAAACTAACACACTTACAGCAAATAAAGTAGGGTTCCTCAAAGAAATGAGGAGCCCTGGAATTAATCCTTAGGTACTCTAAAAACATTCCTTCATAATCTAGGTACATTAAAATCGAAAAACCGTGATGAGAAGACTTCAAGAGGTTTTGCCTCTTTGGTCATTGGGAAACTTGTTGAATACTTGTGTCTCTGTCTAATCAACCTGTTAACCAAAACGGGTAGAATAGTACCTACCTATTTATTATTCCTCAGATTTTGTAACCTGAGGATAAAGAACCTTTTTCCTGTACATCATCATCATCATCAGCTTTTAACAGTCCACTGCTGGAATTAGGCCTCTCCTAATGAGCGCCAAAGGTGGCATTTTTTATCATTCAGGGGTTATTGCCCATAATCCTTTCTTTATATATTTGTAGATTACTATATTAACCCACAGAGTCTGGTAGGTAGGTATGTGTTTTATGTAGTCTTTTTGTCATTAAGTTCTTTTTCTGATGAAACAATAAGGCATTTTGTATGGTATTGTAAGTTCACACCTACACCAGCCTATATAGACAAGATACTACCTACTTACTGAGTAGATAATTATAGTTTGCAGTTCAGAGGTTTATAAGTAAAAAAATTAGGAAGCCAAAAAAGATGCTAGATCTTTGTCTGCTTCAAAATTTTTTCCAAGTAATAATTGGTCTAGGCTTCTGGACGGAATTAGGCTGGCTCTGCAATCATTCTCACTATGCATAATGGACCACTTACTTGTTACTGGACTGGTTTCCGCAACTAGGCCACAGGTGGGCCCTTTTTGCGTGGCGGGTGGGGTCTGCTAATTTAACCACCCGATATCCTCCAGGAAAGCCAGCAGCTCGCTGACGCCGGTGCATGCCTCCCTAGGTGTTCTCGGTCTCCCGAGGTATTGCAATCTTTGAGAAGCTACACTATCGCACTCTACAAGCACATGCGCCGCCGTCTCCTCAGCATTCATGCACCCTCTGCATAGAGGGCTGTCCGTGATACCCAATTTAAAGAGATGTTTATTAAGCATGCAGTGTCCTGTGATCACACCGACAATTAGCCGGAGTTTATCACGCTTCAGATTAAGGAGTTTGCGGGAGAATCTCGGGTTTAAAACCGGGAAGGCCTCCTTTGACTGCCTACAATCCGTAATACTTGCCCAGTACTCTTGATGTTGTTTAGCTGTATGTTGACGGATCCATGAGCGGACTTGGCTAAATAGTAGGGGAATTATTGGCTCGGGTCCTGTTGGTTGCCACTCTGAGCCTCTCCTCGCCAGTGCATCAGCTTCGTCATTACCTCTGGATCCGCTATGTCCTTTGATCATAATGGACCACAATAGAGTCCAAATGCGGAAACAGGAGTACTCCTACCTAAACCTAAACCTGGTCTAGGCAAAACACAGCCCAATCTGTTTTATAGTCTTGGTGTGAATAGCTGATAGACTACAAAACTTTTGCATTATGTATTCTTAATAAGTCATTACATGCATATATTTGACTAGCGGCCCGCCCCGGCTTCGCACGGGTATTAAACAAAAATTTCAGAAACTAAACACACTAAAACGATGGGTTTTACAGTTTTCATACGGATCTTTACTTTTTTTAACAGCATTGGGGTTTTTGACTCTGACTCGACATTCCAAACAAAACTGACACTGGCCGTAGAGAAAAAGCAAGCACCGTGCGCTATACAACCTCTTTTTCTATTCTGACGCGCCATAATAGAAAAAGAGGTTGAATATACAGCCCACGGTTCAATTATTGAATTTTTCATGCGGATCCCTAACTTTTTTGAAAATATTATATAGCCATATGGAAAATTTCTTCAAATTTCAAGTCAAAGATGGCGAATTCACATCTGGCTTCTACGACATCAAAGCGGGCGTTCCGCAGGGATCAGTACTAGGTCCTGTTCTATACACGATCTTCACTTGCGACCTGCCTGAAACCCCAAACGTAGTCACGGCGACGTTTGCGGACGACACTGCGATCCTAGCAAGCAGTAGCGACCGAACCAAAGCCTCAGAGGATCTCCAAAATGGGCTAGATGAAATTACGAAATGGCTGAACAAGTGGAGAATTAAGGCTAGCGCCTCGAAATCCAACCACATTACATTTGCCCTACGCGCTGGAGACTGCCCTCCTGTGCACCTAGACAACACTGTACTTCCACACAACGAGACTGTTAAATACCTGGGTTTGCACTTGGACCGGCGACTAACCTGGAAAAAACACCTACAAAGGAAAAGAGATGAACTCAACCTAAAATATCGTGACCTACATTGGCTCCTCGGAAGGAACTCTGTGCTCAGCACCGACAACAAACTCCTTATATACAAGGTCGTTCTTAAACCTATCTGGACGTACGGCATCCAACTATGGGGGTCAGCATGTGATTCCAACATTGCTATTATACAAAGAGCCCAAAATGGCATACTAAGAAACTTAACTAACGCTCCATGGTTTCTACGGAACACTGAACTCCATGAACACACTGAAATCGACACCATAGCTGAAGAAATCAAACTATTCTCAAGCGCTTACAAAGACAGGCTCGATCGGCACCCAAACCGCCTCGCAGCCGAACTGACAACCATTAGTTATCCCAAGAGGCTAAAAAGACACCACATAATCGAACTTGATTCATGAAAAGAAAAGGACGAAGAGGTCAATGGATCTCTTACCCTGCAAATCCCAGCGCATACAACACACCTGCTCATAATCTAAAAGATTGATCGCAGATACATAAAACAAAAAAAAAAAAAAAAAAAAATATGGAAAATTAAGGATTCTAATGGTGAAAGAATTTTTTAACTCGGTTCAGTAGTTTCGGAGCCTATTCAATTCAAACAAACAAACAAACATACAAACAATCAAATCTTTCCTCTTTATAATATTAGTATAGATTTGATATGTGGTTGCAGCAAGCGGGAGATCCCAGCAGTGAACTTCACCATACATTCAGTGCACTGCGCGAGGAACATCAAAGTATGTCCGGTGTGCAAGGAGCCGGTTCCTGGCCCAGAGCTCAAAGATCACCACGAGAAGTTTCACAAACTCTGTAAGTATACTATACTAAGTACATTCTATTTAAATAATAATTCCAGACAATCCACACAGCATCATCTAGCTTCAAGCTAAGCAGTGCTTGAGTTATGGAAGGTTTTGATGACTGATACCTACATAATGAAATTTTTTATCATACATAGAAAACAACCAGAACCCCCTGAACTAATATCTGAAAATCGTGCAATTATTTCTCCCAGGCGGGAGTCCAACCCGCAACCTCCTGCGTCGCAGGCGGACCTTTCCCATCGCGAATTTTTATGAGTGGAATTTAAAACTATCAGCATTATCATCATCAGCATAATGTTTAGTCCACGTCTGGTGTCTAGGAAATTTAAACTTTCACAAGTTTCACATCATATCAGACTGCTAGTCAAATACATAGACTTCTACAACCTTGCTTTTCAGATTTCAATTACTATACATCTTACTTTAGGCTTACAAAATAAGGTCATAATGCAAAATTCATATTGTAAATTACTATAAATAAGAAATTATGGAAGAAATATAAGAATTGATTTTTATATATGTCAGTAGTCAACCAGCATCTGCCTGGTTTTGGTATGTAACAAATATGTTTTTAAATTAGCTAGGTCTTCTCACACACCTAGGTACATATCGTCTGGCGCCTCTTTTTGCACGCTCTCCATCAGGTCTTGGCTTCAGTGTTTTCTGTTTCAAACCCAACGGTGATTATTATTATTGTATTCGTGTCTGCAGTAACCAATAGATGTTGAGCTATACATTTTTGCTTTTTCTTTCTTTGTTTTTTTTGTATATAACATTTTGGTTAACTTTGTCAGTGCCGTGCAAGCAGTGCGGCGAGAGCGTCTGTGGGACGGACCTGGAGGATCACATCCGCGACTCGTGCGCCAGCACCGTCCGATCTTGCAGGTGAACACGCGGCAATTAATTATGTGCTTTATCAATAGGTACCTATAAATAAATAATAATAATAATGCTGGACAATCCACACAGCATCATCTGGCCCCAAGCTAAGCAGAACTTGTGTTATAGGTTGACTCATATACATAATACAATATTATTACTTAGATAGATTTTTTATACATAGAAAACGACCAAAACACCCTGAACAAATATCTGCAGATCGTACAAATAGTCCCGAGGCGGGAATCGAACCCACTACCTCCTACGTCGCAGGAGGACCTTCGCCCACTGCGCCACAGACGTCAAATCCAAACAAAAACTCGAGTATTTGATCAGGTACTGCGAGCTAGAGCTCCCGCGGCGCGAGCTGCCCGCTCACGAGGGCTACTGCGGCGTCCGCACGGAGCAGTGCGCGGAGTGCCGCGAGTACGTCATGCTGAAGTACCAGCAGCTGCATCGGGACTCCAACCACGGGTTCATCCGGCTCGACGACGGTACGTGAACAGCTGACTCATGTGGAAGCTACCTGCGCTAAGATCTGACTCATGCGGAGGCTAGCTGCGCTAAGATGTGACTCATGCGGAAGCTATCTGCGCTGATCGAACGGCAATCATATATTATTTATTATTTATTTCTGCGTGAAAAGTGAAGAGTAAGACTGTGATAATAGCATTATATTCATTTAAGGGTCCGGGCACGGATGGACTTCCCATACAAACGTTATACCAAAATGATTTGTTATTTGAGCATATTTTCACCATGTTCTGCTATTATTTGTATTAGATTAGTATTTATCTAGTTCCTACCATAAAATTTTTGCAAAATAATTTAATGAAATAGGCAATAGAACTTAAAAAAAAAAACATTTGTGTAGTAAGTAGATAAGTAATTTTCAAAAAGGTTGTGGTAGGAACCTAGAAAAATACTATTACAAATTAGCAGATCATGGTGAAAAAATGCTCAAATTACAAATAATTTTGGTATTACGTTCGTAAAGGAAATTCATCCGTCGCCGGAGCCTTAATGCTCTATCTCTGGTTGAATACTTAATTTTTCGCTCCTGTTATTCTGGTATTTACAATGTGTTTAGAACCCCGAGTTCCGTTTGACGATATTGTCGAAACATCATAACGACATCTCATTATTGTGTGGGGTACGCGTAGTTCCGTGTCTACACAAAATAGGCGTTGTACTGATTCCATGAAAAATTAGACGTCAATGACACTAGCTATCGCCAACCGAACTCAGGACTCTGATAGCGGTAATGTAAAGAACATGTGCACTGAATAGCTTGCATGTACAATTTTGACCTCCGTTCGCTATTCCCCGCTTTACACCTATGGACCGGATACACGCACTATGCACCCACAGTAGCTTTGCTGGTTCAAAATGTTTTGCGCAGCTTTTATTTTTCATTTCTTCCTACTTGTAATCCATACTATCATATATGCGTATTTTTAACGCTTCAAATATCACCACCGCTCATTAAAATCAGACGTTCGGGATCAACTGCTAGATCCACAAGGTCTGCAATTAAAATCAAATCAAAAATAAGTTAAAATCACCTATCCTATACTCAGTGAATATACCTAAAAACATATTACTTACAGTATTAATACATAGTACAGCTAAATATAGCTCATTCTTTTCTCCTTTTTTTTCCTTCTTAAAATCGCTAAAAAAGAAGATACTTGGCCTGCAATACCAGAAATTGCCAATTGCCTGTATTTGTCACTTCTATACTTATAAATCTGTGCACATCGATGGCCGGTCACTTTGAAAATATGTATGTGCATGGTACCTATAATTCTTTATAAAATACAGACATTATGTAGGTACGCCTCTATTTTCTGTATTCTATGACCCTGCTGAAGTTTTTCATTTGTATGAGTTTGCACCTGCTGTTGTAAACGCATTACTGGCATGAAATACTCTCTTTTAGAAGTAGTTATGCAATGGCATAATCATCATCATCATCTACGTAATCTTCCTGCTTCTAGCATCAAACCATCTCTATACATCTTCATATTTCCTCTTTTTATCTACCCGAATCAAAAATGGCCTCTTACTATCACCGCTTTCATACCTCATTTCACCTTTCGTATTCTATCACATCCATCCACCATCCAAAGTAAAAACCCATTCTGCTTGGGGAGCTTTTCACTCTCACTCTCCCTTAAGTCTTACACCAAGCTCAATAAACAAAAACTTTCAGATCCCGCGCCGCCCAAAAAGGAGCCGCCTAAACTGAACAGACCCCTGTCAAACTCCAATTTCAATAGGCCAAATACCGCCCCTTATAACGCTCCCGCACAAAGACCCAATAACGGTCTAGTACAAAGACCAAATACAGCTCCAAACGACGGTCCCGCACGAAGACCAACGACTCTATTCGATGACTTTAACCAAGCATCTAATTCTATAGAAAACTTTCATAGACAAATTTTAATGTCTAATGAAAACCCCCCTCTAACGTTGGCGAGTCCGCGCCTTTCTGGCAGTCCATCGACGTCAACTTCAGGCTCTGGCCTTTCGGCAAACGCCAATATAAGAGAAATATCTAGCGCTGGAATCTCGAGCAGTCCAGACGTATGCCAGGACGCAAACAGGCCTAGAATCGCAGCTAACTTTGATACTCCACTTGCTCTGAACTCGCCCAGTACCAGTTCGTCAAATGCTCAACCCACTTCGTCAAACCGAGCGGGTTCATCAAATGCTCAACCAGATTCATCTAATCCCAATAGACAGACGTCTAACTCCTCCAACAGCCAAATTGTATACAGCCCTAGAAATGCAGCCGCGCATACCCCATCTCCAAACGTGCCAAGTGGAAGTTCGTTCATTGATGAATGCAGTTCCTCAAACCAACGGGATTGGATAGTTGTCAAACCAGATATGTCCAACACCATTACTGGACCGATATCTAACTCTAACCAAAACGCGTTCAATATAAGGAATAAGAAGGCACAATCCCCTCTACGATCAACCTCTCCGCCAAGTGACCCCTTCAATATAAGACTTTCAGCATTACATCCATCTCAAAATTGGCGGTCAAATAACCACCAAGATAGATTCAATCTTAGAGATCCATTGGTTTCTCGTCAATCTTCAAACCTCGCAAGCGGAAGTTCCTATCAACCTACTTCGCCAAACCGAGCGGATTCGTCAATTGCCAAACCGAATCGGTCAAACGCAGAAGCTGGTTCGTCAAATGAAAGAAACAGCCCTAACGGCACTTCGCCCAGTTCAAATAACAGGCCTACTAACTTCAAAATTCCAGAAAATAAAAAGAAAAACGTAAATAGCCAAGTGAATGGGTCCAGTAACAGTGGTTTAGAGGCCGCACCTTGGAACTTGAGGAAGGAAGCAGCTCCGGCCAGCGTAGCGAGAACCAACGGTGTTAAGAAGAGGACCAACGACCAGCCACAGATCAATATGGATACGGGGGCTACTAAGAAAGTTGAAAAGGATTTGTGAGTAGATTTTTATATTTTTAAATCCATATTTTTTTTATTCGGTTAATAATTTTATAGGGAATTAAATTACAATTAAACGCAACAGAAACTTAATACAAACCGGAATTCAATATTTATTGATAAGCACTGATTTTGTCTTTGCTTAGATAACATTCTGAAAAGGGCCAGGGGCCAAACAGGCTAAGTGGGGCGAAAACCAAATAAGCTAAGTAGAGCTTGTTTTATGTATATGTACAATGAATAACTAAGAACTTCGTACATATCAACAGAGGGGCAGTCTCCCGCGGCGCGGTAAAAAAACGTCTCGCCCCGCAGCCGCCGCACTCACCGCGCCGCGACCGCGCTTTCTACTCCGCCTTGCAGCGCCAGCAGAGGGAGGAAAGAGAGAGAAGGGAACAGAACGAGTACAACCTGGCTCATGGTAATTATACTACTTGTACAAACTAAACGTACTACTCCATGCAACGGTAGCAGAGAGAGGAGCGGGAGAGAAGGGAACAGAACGAGTACAACCTGGCTCATGGTAATTATAATACTTGTACAAATGACTACCTACTGAAGACGCTTTCTTTCTCTCAGGTCTCCCTCCCGTCCTCAACGCGGCACAGAAGTTAGAGAAGCTCCGAAAGATGGACCGTCTTCACAACAGAGAGTTCGAGCCGCCGCCGCGCCCGCGCTCCCCGCAGCCACCCCCGCCGCCGGCCTACCACGGACATGTGCTGGGGAGGGACACTGACGATCATACTAGGCAGCACTTCAAGGTACACTGACCATCGTACTAGGCACAACTTCAAGGTACTTTGACTATCACACTAGGCAGTACTTCAAGGTACTTTGACCATCATACCAGGCAGCACTTTAAGGTACACTCACGACCATACTAGGCGGCACTTCAATGTACACTGACGATCATACTAGGCACCACTTCAAGGTGCTTTAACCATCGTACTAGGCACAACTTCAATGTACTTTGACTATCACACTAGGCAGTATTTCAAGGTACTTTGACCATCATACCAGGCAGCACTTTAAGGTACACTCACGACCATACTAGGCGGCACTTCAAGGTACACTGACGATCATACTAGGCATCACTTCAAGGTGCTTTAACCATCGTACTAGCACAGTATACATATGGACCAGTATCGAAACTAAGCCTAGTTGATGAAATAAATACCTACGCTCCATTATAGCACTAGGGTTGTAACTTTACGGCGCGCGCAGACACTGCAGCGCAGGTGGCGCGTGGGCAACGCTCATGAGCGGCTGCAAACCGTACCGTGTTTCAATACGAAAATGCATGTGATTTCTACCTAGCAACTAAAAACATTTCTTAATTATGTCAATCTTAATTATTACAAATGATTCACATAAAAGTACTTGCGTCTACTACGACACGTCGGAATTCTTTATAGGAATTTTTGTATAAAAATATTCCCATTCTAGCTATACAACCTGAAAGACGGCGGTTTAACCGCCGTCATTTGAAGTCATTGGAAGTTTAAAATACGAAAGCTCCGGTTTCGATGAAACTGAGTTCACACAGCTGTATACAACGCAATATTATCGAGCATTTTTCAAAAAACTAAATTACGCATGACCACTCGTCATGCGACAACTCGTCATGCGATCACGCGACAACCGCTACTGACAGCACTGCGAAAACCCCATAGAGCTCTCGTAGATGCGCATGTTTGTGTGAGTGAGCCGTTTCGAGCGTTTGTAGGTAGTTTCCACACTGTCTATATGTACACTGTGGTACTAGGCAGCACTTCAAGGTAAACTCACGACCATACTAGGCGGCATTTCTAGCTACACTGACGATCTTACTGACAGTATGTTCAACTTAAAAATATCAAAACTGTTTTTTGTTGAACAGGCCGATATTACATACCATACAAGCGAAGCAGTCTAGATTTGTTACGAGCGTAGCAAGTCACTTTAAAGAACTTGCTACGCTCGTCCCTTCGACTGCTGAGCAAGTGAGGGATTTAAAAGGACGAGACAAAAAATAGTTTGTTGATATTGCTCACTGTTTTTATTGCGCAAAGTCATCGGTTTCTATCTTGAGACATTAAAAGTAGCAAAACCTCTTTATTAAGTGTCATAATATTGCAGAACCTGAAACCGATGTCTCCAACTCAGTTCATGCGTCGCTTCAGCTCGATGCAGGTGTCTCCGTCAGAATCCGGCGACCGCTTTCCCGAGATCAAGTCGAGTCTGCGCGAGCTGAGGCGAGGGCTTAATGAGGTGATGTCAAATATTATCAAAAATGCTTTATTTCCGTACACACTGTGTACACTAAGAAATCTCAAATTTAAATTATTTAATTGATTTTTTTTTATTTTTGTTTTTATTGTGATATTAGTTTAACTGTCGGAAATAAAGCGATATTTTTGATTATAGTAGCTGTAGCTTCGGTATGTAGACGTAAAGAACGACGAAGAAACCTATAGCCTGTTAGTTTGCCTGTTGTTTGTTTGCCTACTAACTGTATAGGTCAACATAATCCAGTCTACACACCAATGTCGATAGGCCGCGGCCGACCTTTGGGCCGACCTTTGGTATCGCAAGTTTACAAAACACTCGGATACCGAACACCTGCACCATTCATACACTGGAAATGTCAACCTACACCTTGTTATGAATAACATCACAGTTTATTAATAAGTACTCTATACTCAGAAAGATCATGAATAACACAACACAAACAATGTTTTCGTTCGTTCTTGATACAGCCTTGATTCAGATTCAGATTCAATAACTTTATTTCTTTAGGCTTACAAAATAAGCACATAGACAAGTCAAATTTCATAAAGAAATAATTAATTATTGATTTCTCTTCACTTCAATTTTACAGATAAGTTCTTATTCTCTAGAAACAATAGTGCAAAGTGCGGGTAAGAGATGCTTTCCCATTGATGGTCGTACTTCGAAGCACTTCGATTGAAGGGCCTGCGTCGGTGTACTTAGAAATTGGGTTTTACTCAGACGCAATATAATATAACTCTGCTTAGCTTGAGGCTATATGATGCGGTGTGGATTGTCCAGCATTATGTATTATTTTCTATACATAATAATCTATACTAATATTATAAAGAGAAAAGATTTGATTGTTTGTTTGAATTGAATAGGCTCCGAAACTACTGGACCGATTTGAAAAATTCTTTTACCATTAGAATTCTAAATTTTCCGAGATTAACATAGACTATAGAATATTTTAAAAAAATTAGGGTTCCGCATGAAATTTTTTTTGTCGAATACCCGTGCGAAGCCGGGACCGAATTAGGACTCAGATTTGCAGTGCCTTTCCAGGGTACATGTACCTAGTGACGACTATACTAACCATTCACTTAGACCAAATAATGAATGGACATGCAAAAAAAACTTATTAAAATATGTAATATGTCAGTAAAAAAAGGCGCCTTTTTGATATGTCCTGTGCAGTTTCCAGCCAGAACCTAATGTTATTACTACATATCGTTATGCTCATCTGCATGTTCTTGTTTTATAATAATTGCATGAAATTTGACCTGTAAGCGCTTATTTTGTAATACTAAAGAAATAAAGTTATTAAATCTGAAGCTAAATTAAATGGTGGTCCTCTAAACGCATTACTTGAAGATGTCTGGTCGGAAGATGTAGGTTCTTATCTACACTATTGTGACGTGTCCAAGAGTCCTGTAAGGTCTAAAGGAAATAAAGCACTTTGATTTTGACAAAGAAAGTATCTATTGATATGTATAGAAATACAACGTGGGGATTATGATTACTCCCAAATGATAAATAATGCCATCTATGGGCTCATTAGGGGAGGCCTATGTCCAGCAGTGAACTATTATAGGCTGATGATGTGATGTGACATATAATTAAATTAAAGTGTATTGTAATTTCAGGTGATAGCTCCATACAACGCCAACAACGCAAACGCAGCTAATAACAACTAGTGAGTATCTAAAATAAATTATTATGTTAATTTCCGAGTATTTCGGGTAGTTGTAGATTATTGCAACCAAGCTATGTCGTTAAGTGTGCGCTCGTTCATTCCTTTTCTAATGTTTCACGCTGACACGAGCCTTTTTTTTATGATAAAACCAGCCATTGATTACCAAAGGCAATCATCGCAGCTTTAAAAAAAAAGATAAATATAAGATTAAAGAGTATAACTATAACAATGTACGTACATATGTATACGAATGTACGTGACTTGCAGCGTCGCGGCGCCCTCCCCGCGGCGCGAGGGTAACGTGCAGCTCCCCTGCGAGTTCTGCGGACGACTCATCGCCGCGGACGACCTCGTGCTGCATCAGGTAACCGACCACTCACCGCTACAGCTACTTTATTTATTTTATCTTATTTTATTTTATTTATTTATTGAACTAGTACAGAAATTCCAATTACACTAGTCGGATTATGTCACATTATAATTAAATTTTTAAAGAGTACACACAATAAATTATCCTCATTATTATTTAAGTGGGGACCAACCGGAATAATACTTCCCGTTCGTCCCCATCGGGGCCAGCGGGAAGTTTATTTCTCGTTCGTTCCCGCTGGGGACGAAACATGGGGACGAGCGGAAATAAGCCATTTAATTCCATACAAAAATACAGTTACACCCTGCTGTGATATGTGATTTATTATATTTATAATTTAATTTTAGTTTTGCCAAAACCTTTATAACTTTTCCCAGTGTACTAATTAAATGTACCAAAATGGAATAAATGAAAAGAATGATTATAATGAAAGTGTGTGATTCCCAGACGGGGTGCCGGCCCGACCTCGCGCGCGTGTCTTTGGCGCGGCGCTCCCCGCGGCCGGAGTCGCGCTCCCCCTCCCCGCGCACCCCGCGCACCCCGCAGGACCCCGTCATCCCCTGCGAGTTCTGCGCCAAGTCTCTGCCGGTGTACGCCATCATTGAACATCAGGTGAGATTCGATATTATATCATAAAAAAATTCTATTTCGACGGGACCTGAACCCACGACATTAATTCAGGTATACATCTATTATATATACGGGGACCCCGTATATATAATATATGTATATATAATATACGCCCCGGCTTCGCACGGGTATTTAACATAAATATTTTTTTTTAATTCGGAACCCATATTTTTTGAAAATATCTATAATCTATGTTTATCAGGGAAAAATTTGAGTTCTAATGGTGAAAGAATTTTTAATTCGGTCCAGTAGTTTCGGAGCCTAATGAATTCAAACAAACAATAAATCTTTCCTCTTTATAATATTAGTATAGACTTCTTAGAGATTAAGGTTAAAAGGTTAAAGTTAAAAATATTTTTTATTTACTTAATGGTGGTAGGTTTTAATTCCTCTGCCTAGACGTTTGCATGTGATTACCCCCAATGTGAGTGCTTACGGACTATAATAAGGAAAATCTTTAAGGTGAACTTTTGAAACTATTACGGTTCCTTATCACAGATTTTTTCCACAACTCATCATCATTCCTCTTCGGTCTTTCCCTAAACGCCGCGCAATAATCGCATAATTAATAATATTATTATTATTTTTAGATTTTTATCTTCTCGGCTTTCGGCGAAAAACCGGTAATAACTGAAGCACACGGACCTAGGCCAAGTGCGCTTCAGGGGGCGGACTTCACTAGGAAGTTCATTTTGAAGAAATTTTCTGACTATTCTACATGACTGTGTTTAAAATTTACAGCCTTCTGTAATTTTGGATATAAGTGGATTTTGGTAGATCTAAATATTCTATTATTATTATCGCAGGTGAATTAGTAAGGGTCTGATCGTGAATATCACTTCTCTTGAAATCTAGTTGGGTAGTGGACATTCTAAGGCGGCTTAAATTCCGGCTAAACCACATCTATTGCGGTCACTTTGAACTTTTGAAAACAGAAACCACTGAAACTAAGTTTTTAGTTTAGTGGAAATCTTTAACTTGAGTATTATTATCATCCGCAGTCGGGTCATAACTTCTTCATATACCTCATAGACTTCCCAAAGTTTATAGCATTCTACAGGATTAACTTGAAATGATGAATAATTGTTTTCCTTTTTATTGTTACAGGAGCGATGCATTCGAGGACAGAATTAAGTTTGAAGTTTTTTATAACTGGTAACCCGTAAGTCTTGTTTTCTAACTATTTTTAACTGTTAATCATAACTCAGACATAACTTTAGGTCGATAAATATTATATTTTATTTTATTTATTTACTAAATCCACAGTTCTTAGATATCAATCATAATTCTTTGTTTTTTATTAATTCGTTACATTCTTAGAAATTAAGGCTTATGCATTCTTTTCACAATGTTCGACAATACTATAATAGTATAATTGTCGAAAATTGTGAAATTATTCAGAAAAATTATTTGCTACTCAAAAGAAATACAATTTTTTTTTGGAAGACGAATCGGTTAAACTCCTAATATTACTGCTAGTCACAAATATTCTACCTTTCAAGTATAAAGATATGGGTTTCGATAAGTGATAGTAATTCTATTAATGTGTCAATGTTAAATTTGATAAATTTAAATGTTAAATAGGTATTTAAATTTATCAAAAAAGAATCTAACCGGTTCGAAAATCGGCCTACCAAGTATTTAATACTTGGTTTCAAAAAATATTAATGTTGCAATTGTGTGTAAATCATATAACTTATTTTAGCATGCATGTAAAAGATAGATTTATAAAATGACTAGGTACCTAAGCCCCAATTATATCTTTATATTATATCTTTATATTATATCTTTATATTAAATAAATGTAAAACATATTATATGTGTAGAAATAGATGCTTATTGTGACAATATTATGGAAGTAATCTTTAGAATATATCTTAATTTTGCAATGTATACTCATAGCTGTAATATGTGTTCATTTAAAATGACTGTATTTGAACGCATTTTGATGCAATTTCTAACTAACTATAAGCATTTTGTCTGTGACATATACTATATAAAATGTGTAGGAGCGTTATAAGGCCTTTATAAGATAAGTATATTTTTTTTACTCGGACACAAAATAACTATGGGTTTAAGGCCTCTAGAAGGTACTCCTCTATGGCAAAAAAGTTGGTTATAAGAACTTAGAAGTCAAATTATTATTTACTAGCATATTGTATGCACCCTTTGCATACAATATCAGAGTCACTTTTAGAGGAGAGTAGATCATAAATCTCCTATGTTTTTATCTGGTATGCCATCTATCTCTGCCTTATTCCAATAAACTCTCTTCGGGCGTTTCGATGGGAGAGAGAGTCACATTCGCATTTATAACACTAGATCCTGCCCAGGGCTTCGCAAGCTCATTCTTGGATAAAAAGTGTATAAGTCCGTAACGTTTTTAACAAATTTTATTAAAATCTGTTTTAGCATTGAAAGGTAGGAGACAGAATCACTTTCAATTTTTAAGTATCAGTATGGATAATGGGATCTTCAGGCCTAATCTTGCTGAAACACCCTGTAGATTAGATACAGATTTCGAATTTGCCTTCTGGAGGGCCTTAGCTGTAGCTATTTTGTGGTATAATTAAGCTATTTGGTTATAATGACTATCTTAATGTTAATAACGTATATCGAATTTGAATTATTGACTTTGGTTTGTTCATCACATACTTACTCGTCACTTGGTTTTCAGGATATTCACGTTATTGGTTTTATTTATAATTTTGAATGCCCTTTTTGTAAACTTTCATCACACATCAAAGTAAGTCTAACGATATTATTATTGTGATGAATTGTTGATTATTTATTACTAGTATTTTATTTTTGTTTCTTTTTATTAAAATTTTATCTCAATTCAATTGAATAAATAAATACATTTTCTTTATTTTGTTTGTGCAATTAGTTTTTACATGTTTCAAGATATCTTATAATTTTGATCGGATAAATATTCCAACTTTGTACTAAAAGTATCCAAAGTAGTCCATGTCAAAGTATCCAAACATTTCAAGATAGATGGAATAGCTTATCAATCTGTAGAACGGAATGTAAAGACCTATTAAGCAAAGCTCATCAAAATCCGTATTAGAATTTTACCCACTGCTGGGCTTTATCTCACTGCTGAGCCAAATCAATGTAAAATATGGATGCTTGCTGTTTTATCACATAATAGATATAATTTTGAGTTCATTAACGTTTTTATTATCTTTTTATAAAAGTTGTCTTTTTATAAACTGTGTTTCTACTTTTCTGTTAAAATATCATCACAACCGGATTGTACCTTTCGTTTATATTTTTTTTTCTATAACCGTTAAAGTTCTTACAATCTGTCCGAATCTTTTGAGGGTAAGTGGATGAGGTAATTGACTGATCCAGTATCTATGTGCCAATATTTATTAAAATTTAGAATTTATTGTGTATGTCAAAGTATTCTATTTATCTCTGTCAAATTATCCAAATATAGGAAGAATAGATTAAGTGAATGTGTAGAAGTGTAATGAATTTTGTTTATTTTAATGTTATCCCTGTTTATTAAAGTGCGCTCAAAACGCCGTGTGTGGGGACCTTAGTTATGAATAGATGTCTTTATTTTGTGATTATTATTGTTCTGTGAAAAATATATTCGTTTCAAAGAATGTTCTAGTTTTCATTAATTGTCCCTTTTCATCATCATCATCTAATTAGCGCCATAGATGGCATTATTTATCATTTGGGGGTTATTGACCATAATCCCTCCCTACGCTGGGCATGCGGGTTACTTACGGATTGTCTATTTGAAATTTGAACGAATGTTCGCTTTAAAAAAAAAAAATGTTTGAAAAAAACGAATGTTCGCTTTAGATGAATTAACGTAAAATAAGTCAGTAAAACAATACTACGAATGATAATTTAATTAACAACTACATAAGTACATATTTATCTATTTATTAGCACGTTTAAAATATTAATTACTAATCCCAACCAATCATCTAATATTATCTACTTATTTTTTCCCAATATCATATATTTTTTAGCTACCTGATTTAAAGGAGGTAGGAACAGTCCGGAATATTTTCCTCCGATTGTCCCGAGTAGTAACAATCGGGATTTTTTTCCCGATTGTTCCTAGTAGGATTGCAGGGGTAGGTAAAATAGGTGTGCCTTATTTACTAGTTGCTTGAGATACCTACATCTAACTTTATGTGTATTCTAATAATGATTTTGGACCCGAAATGTATTCATAGTTCACTCACAACTTAAAATTCAGAAACAACACAGAAAGTATTCGTTCGGGCATCTCGGCACACTAATCTGTAATTTTGGGCAGTTCCAAATCTTCTCGCATCTACAATTCGACCTGAACTTCCTCTTAGTCGCCTTCTCCAACGAATTTGTTGAGAAACTGAAAACTTGCGGCTTCAGATAGCTTAGTTTAGGGATGAATTTCGGTTTGGTTCTTGGAGCTTCAGTAATTGCTGTAATATCTTCGTATCTGTCGGTTTGTTCTTCGAAGATGTCTGTTGTTTCGCTGGATTCGTAGTTTCTACCTCTTCTTTCTGATTGGCTGGTCTCTGCTGGTATTGTGTCAGAATTGTGAGCTTCTATTAATTCGTCTGATTTCTCTGGTAAATTTTCTTCTGGTTTTGGTTGCTCTGGCAAGTTTTGAACTTTCTCTGGTTGCTCTGGTAAACTTTGGTCTGCCTGTGGCTTCTCTAGAATGTTTTGATCTGTTTCCGATTTATCTTCTTCAATTTCTGGTAAAGTCCCTTCTGTCTTTTTAATTTCTGATTGTGTTAATGCCTCCTCAGGTATTAACAAAATTTCTGGTAGCGCAGTTACCTCTGACAAATCACTGCTTTCTGGCAAAATTAAATCAGAATCTGATAATGCATCTGAGGCTTTTTCTGACAAATTTCTTTCAACTGATGTATTCTTGTCTTCAACAGTTAGATCATCTCTAGTATTTATATTTTCTCCAGTTCTCAGACCGTCTTCAGTCCGTTCCAGGGTTAACATTCCCGGGATAGTTAGTGGCAGGTTCTCTATCCTGGATTCCCTGGCGTGTTTGGAGGCCGCCGGAGCCTCGATGGGTGGTTGTACCTTCACGTATGTGATGTCACTGTCGCCGAGCGCTTTCGGAGCGGCCGCTACCGCGTGGCAGAGCAGCAGGGGGAGAATTAGCCTGTAAGATTGAAGAAGGTTATTAGATAGCTGGATAGAAAAATGAGGCTAAGCGATTTACATGAACATTTATTTATTCAGGGTCGGCAACAGCATACCCTACTCTGCTGGGTCTATGTGGAGGCTTCCTCCAATCTGTGGCCATTGGTCTTGATTATGAGACAGACTGCTGATTTCTGAGTGTAAATGTGTATTAATACGTAACAATAGAATCTCGAATATGTCTGTAATACTATTTATCTTGATATTGTAAAAAAATGCTAAATGCTATTGGTTATTTCTTTTCTTTACATATTTCCGCTCACTCTTTGCCTACCACTTTGCTCGCTAACGATTGTTTGAGTTTCCCACTAAAGAGACAAAATTTAAATAATATCGTTTTGTGTCAATAGTTCAGTTTAAAGAATCTAAAACCGGCTAAGTTATAAATAAAGCTAAGTATGTTCAGTCAATAGCAGTTAATTTTAAATAATCTAAAACCGGTTTAACTTTACAAAACTAAAACAAACATAGGATACGAACATAAAAATAAACGTTAATTTTCTATTGGTAAATGGTAGAGCAGCATTCTCAGGGCCTAGATCCAATCCAGTTCTAACCTAGACCTGAGTTAATTAAAAAAAAGACTCTTGTTTCGGCTCTGATCAAGTTCACTCCAACTGGTTTGCTTGTAGTTTATGTAGGTACTATGTGTTATGTAAATATACTTATCACTTTCCGTTTATCTTTCGCTAATGCTATGCTAATTCGAGAGTAATGAACCCTTATTTATGGATATTGAGTGATGTTGGTAATGGAGACGGATACCTAGATAATTTTGAAAACGTTTAAAAGCCGCGAGATTGACAGATTTAAGTAGCTTTCCAAAATAGCTGTAATATGAAGGGCATCGCTCAAACTAAAATCATATCGCATAGGTACCTACATTATTGAAGTTTTCGTACGGAACCCAACCTTTTTGAAAATAGTTTACAGCCTATGTTTATCAGGGATAATGTAGGAATGGTAAAATATTTATTCAAATCGGTCCAGTACGTAGGTATGTAGTTTCGAAGCCATTTCAAATCACAAAAACAATGGAAACTTTCCCCTATAATATTACTATAGGTTTATTGATGTCAAAAATTTTATGTGTTGAATCGATCCTTACTGAAAATAAAGATCGCTAAGTCACACAGCTTATTATGTACCTACCTAGGTAAATTTTTTAAGCCTAAAGAAAAATGCGTTGATAACAGATTATTAGCACATTATTAGCCTTTGAAATGACCTGGGGATCGATCAAATGTAATGTAACTGTATCCAGTTTAGACAATTTCACCATATAGGTAGTAAATCTGAGCGGAAGTGAAAATGTATGAAATTGAACCTACGACTATCTACTACCTAAGTAGGTAGCTTACCTGTGCTTTCTCGATTTCGTGCTAAGGAATTTTGTTGATTATTTTGAAACATCTGTAGGTACACTACGAAGAAGTAGATACATAACTAATATTTACGTACATAATTTTAGTAAGTAAAGTAGGTAAGCCGACTGCCCGCTGCCCATGTCCAGCCGTTGATGAATAAGGTTTAATGATGAAAATTATGAAAGTACTTTCCTAGAAAAACAAATGGCTTAGAGGAAGAAATAATATTTTCATAATTTTTATGACTCTTTTCGTAAGAGGGTAAGAAAGTAAGTACCTACATTATGTAATGTAAAATGTCTAAAATAATCGCGCTCTTGACAATGCTTTTCAAAGATAAAAAAAACTGTAAAAAAAAGAAAACGCTTCGATAGCGCGAATCAGCCTTCGTCCACTTATACTAGCGACATCTATGTAGGTACTTTGGTTTTCAGGATCTGAACGTGGCTTCGGCTCGCCCCAACCACCTTAACTTTGAAATTGCCTAAAAAATTTTAAATTAGTTGATAGGTACTCAAAATAAAAAGTTTTTCCAGCTACAATTAAAGCTATAACCACTCTAATTGTTCTATAGTTAAAACGAGAGAAAAGTATATAAAAAAAATGAATTCCATTACGAGTTTGCGTACTATGTCCGGCTCTTCTTGATCATATAAATAAATGATGCACACAGCATCGTATAGTCCAAGCTAATATTAGTGATTATCACGAGCATGTAGAAAAATCTCAGTCAACAAATGTTTGCGCAAGCCTACTGCCCTCCGCCCAAGACAAACAGTCAACGTTACGTCAAGACAAGACAAACAGCACAGCACCGAGCCAGCCGTGACCCACACTTCTCCTGTGCCGATATACGATCGTGCTTAGCCACTTTTCACCAAATTTAGATTTTTTTACTCTTAGTTTTTGAAATAATCCTGTATGTTTCAATACCTACATAAAACACTGTTATTTATAATTCAAACTCATTCAAATTGATAAGTGAGATCTCGATTGTATTTTGGAATCACGAATTGATTTTATTGGGTTTTTAGGATTCCTGTTTTTCAGTTTGCGTAAATATTGGGAATATAATTATGCTCTACCTACTGATCTGATTCTATTCGATTCTGAATTGGGTCCACAACAGGGGAATCAATTGTTACGGCAAGATTTTCTCCCAGTTAAGAAGATAACCTACAAAAGCTCCAATTGCCGACTATAATCGTTTTCCCGATTTTAAGGTGTTGAAATGATTTGTAAAAACTACGACAATACCTAAGTTACAAACACTCGTACATTTACTGTGGTTACTGTACCCATTGTAACGTTCCGTTACATTTTATTGTAATTGTCACAATGTGTCAAGCGTTATGGTGGTTGCCTTGCATTGTCTTGTATTGCAGGTATTACAAGATTCTTTACATTTAATTGTTGGAACGCATGATGAAAATTATACTTACAAGTATATTCCACATCACGTACATTTAATTTTATAAGTACCTACCCTGATACAAAGAAAAGGGTTTGTTTGGACATTATTGTACCAAAGATTGGACCAGAATTAATTTAATAATTTTTTTATTGAAAGGTGACTTAAAGTTCGAGGGTGAAGGTACTTAGCAATAATTGGTGAAAATCGCAAACGTTCTCGCTATGGTATGTAGCAGGGTTCGTCTGTTTTCGATTTTTTTAAATAATATTTTCTCTTATTCTCTCCATAGAGGTCATATTATTTGGTCAGCTACCTAAAAACCCCAGAAGTAGGTAGATTGGGTATCTACTAATCAGCAATTAGTTATTCTATTGTAATGATTAGGTTCCCGTAGCATTGTTTGGCTACAATGCACGCTTTTTGTGCAGCATTGTTTGAATTTGTGGAGAATTGGTGGAGTTCCGACATGTTAACACCGTTCTCTGAATTTATTAGTTCGGAATTTAAGCACGAGATTTCTTTTCAACTGATAGGAAGAGTTAAAATTCAACTAAAAATTATTTCGGGTATTATTTAAGGTCTTAACGCGGGTTTAAGGTATTGCAATGATTGCCGAAGATTTGAATTAAAAAATGGCATAAGGAATCTGTAACAGAAAATTATAAAAATTATAATTTAAGTCTATTGCTAAGTGTTTAAAAACTGTTGGTCTTCTTAAAAAACAAAATCAAATAAATAAATAATAAACGTAATTTGGATATAATGAGTAATTTTCTGAACTAGGGTTTTCTATTAAAACAGAGTGCCTAAGATACATTATCCCAGGTGATAGGTTGTTTAGGTATGCTATTTTACACAAGTGCAAAGTGTGAAGCGAAGCCGCGAGCAGAAACTATTATAAAATAGGAGCTAGATTATCCAAAAATAATGATTTTGCACTATTCCGTACATAATTTGGGCGAGATCCCTGCAGTCTATTGAAATTACTTATATTTTGATTCGCTGTTTAATCTCAGAGAACTGCGAAATTACGTCCTGTTTTGTTACATATTTAATCATTACCGTTTCGGTTTGTAGAGCACGAAAGTCAGCGAAAGTAACTTATAAGTACGCTGTTACGCATAATTTTATATTTGATTTATAATCTAGCGTCATAAAATAACAAACGACAGACAAAAAATGGTGTAGTTTTTTGATTATTTGCTGTAGTGTGTCCACTTACCACCGAACTCCTATACCATTTACCATAGAAACTTATCACATATTTCACCAACACAAACCGAATAGGTATTTGTACGAATACAACCGCTTTATTCTCAAAACTTCTTAATTTAATACTATAAAAACTGGCCACTGGAGATGCCCTACTCTGCCAGGACAGGACGATCCGCGATTTTAAATAAAGAACTAACCGGGACATGGTGTTGCCACGGAGTTTCTCAGGAAACAGCCTCGGGACGACGGATCCACTTCTTATAGAGCCTATTTATACAAAAAGACTTTGGTACTACTTGGAATATCCGTTGCTTTTGTGCAGGGGCTGAACTTGTAGGTTACTTTGGCTATGGAATCAAATTAACCCATCTGCGGTACTGGGTTTAAAAACAATATCATTAAAAAATGCGTAAGTTCCTGAAAAAATAAAATAGTTTGATGAAATTGAATTTTAAAGGTCTTCAAGACTGGACTGCGTTTATGTTTTCTGCACTAGGTTACACTGGGAAAATGACGCTTGGTCAGTTAATTTGGTTAAAAAAATCAACATCAAGTAGGCAAAAAACCATAGGACCAAAAATGTAACCTACTTTTTGAAATATCTGTCTGTATCTTTTATCGGAACGTTTAACGGAACGTTTTTCGCGTAATTCCCGCCTTTTTCCGCCAAAGAAATGCTTATTATTTCGCGGTAAACTGCTAGCGACTGATGCAAGTTTCTTACTGCCAGCATGATTTGGAGGGGCATAACATAACTGCCTGCCATTGTCTTGGTGAACTTGAATTTTTATTAATTTTATCATCTGCGGGAATAATAATACAGGAAATATCTTAACATTCAGCAGTTATTACAAATATTTTGTGAATGTTCTGATCTTATTCGGCTATTTAGAATTTTTGCGATTTTACCAAATAAAAGCAATGCAGCCAGCGCCTTGGGGACGCTTCTGGTATTGACATGGATCAGTTGAGCTATATGTAGTTTGTTCGCAGTTAGCTAAATATAGCAATTGTAAATATAAGTTTTGATTTGGTTTATTAATTGTAATTTTGTACCTACATACCTAATACATATACATAACTTTGGATTTTACTACAAGTGCCTGCGTTAAAGTCTTTTGTATCGGTATTTTCTAGGTTGCAACGTACCCTGCTACCCGTGTTATTTATGAGTAAGCAATTGATCTAATTATTATGCAATGCATCTAATAAAATATTCCACAAATCCTTACAATTTCCTGTACTTACTTAGGTATGCAATTAACAATTACATAGGTAGTAGGTGCCTTACAAAGCCTTAAATAGCGACATACAAACATAGTAGGTATTTTCTTAGACAAGTAGTAATGCTACAAATAAGTACTTACAATACAAGTTACTAGGTGGTACTTAAAATATATAATACCTTAGGTATAGGACGGGTTCCTTGGTGACTTCCGAACCGTAGTAAATAGGTGTATGATCCCTACATAAAATGTACCAAATTTTTTACTAATATAGCATCTTCATCATCATCATCAGCCCATGTCCACCACTGGACATAGGTCACCCCTAATCAGTCTTTCGCAGATCGTCATCCTACCTGGCAGGAGGGCGTCCTACACTACGTTTACTTATAGCACCTTACTTGCCGTCAAACGAAGCTCTATTAACTATTAGGTATAAACTGTGATTATAAATTATAATATCTACTTCTTTGCATATGCATGCAAGTCATAAAGCTAAAAAGTCCCAAAAAGCCAAAAAGTCCTGAACATTACATTATATAATGTTCAGGACTTTTTGGCGATGACTGTCTGACATAAATACCTTAACTACCTTAATAAGAAATCGAGGAGGACTTACCGACATTTTCGTAACGTGCCCTCAAATGCAGTGCTAAACTGTATTTGCCTACGAGTCATAGTTGCAGTACCTACGAGAAAATGTAGGTATGTTTCTTAAGCTAATTTGTAGAATTATAATACCTACCTAGTTTACGTTTCCTCAATAAACTCCTTATATATATATAAACAAACAAGATTGCTTTCAGCGATAAGTCCGTCGATTGTTCCACTCTAGTTCTAATCACTAGTTAGGTACCGTTTTATTCTGTATTTTGGTGCAATAAAGTTATTAATTATGGATCTAAATAATGTAAGATTATTATATTAACAGTTTTGTGGTTGGCATTACAGAAATACCTCTCTTGTTCGATGGAGTCCATCGGTGGACGTCTCAAATCAGTCTTAAATCTTTTGTAAAAGGAACTAAGTACATATTATACAAAAAATTTCAACAATAACAAATATACATATCATGTGCAGCGGATTCTAGTGTCCACGTCTCTTTTGTAAGTACCTACACCATTTTCAGTCGCCGCCGAGTGAGTTATTTTACGGAAGCAAATTAGTTAAAACGGCATAAGTTTATTTCTCTTATATTGGTGTCGCCTGTCTGTATGTACGTCACATAAGACATAAGTAGAAATCACCTTCGACAGTTAGTTTGGAGAGGGTCCAGGCACATTGATACACTAACCTTGGGCTAACGGACAACCCTGCTAACGTGCCAGGGGTCCGATTGTGCTGGACATTTTAATTTTAGTTATGTTGACAGGATTCGAACGTTGCTATAGTATTGAAACGGTAAAAACTGCTGAATATATCTACATCTTATTTCGTGATGCTGAATATATCTCTATCGTATCTCGTGATCATCTTGTAAAATCTAAAAGCTTTTAATTGTTGACTCTGTTCAGCTATTTTCGTCGGTCAGCGTACCGTGTCGGCGCGTCGTCGTGTCGGTCGGTAGGTAAGAAAAACAGTGGTAATGTTTAAATATTTTTTTGTTTTGTTGGTAGACTTGTAAAACCTAAGATGCGTTTTTGGTGGGAGCAAAATTTAAAAGCAGAAGCGATTTAGGCATTTGTCAGTTGGAAACTTAACCCAAGCACGCCCCTGGCGAATTTAAATAAAAATTTTCCATATCATTTTGTAAAAATCGGGTTTCTCCTAAGTGAACACGTAAATGAAGATGGGCTAGGTACCTGCACTATGTGGTCTATACTTTTATTTTTATATTATCTGCTCCTGCGATCGTAAACTGTACGTTTTAGAGTTCCGTGACGGAGGGGAACGCAATCGGCGATAGTAAAAATAATAATTTAGCGATATTTTTGTCTGCTTATGAAAGTGGTAGTTTGCGCTAAAGTTATTGAATAATTATAAGTTAGTTTGTTTTAAACCTATCCTTTGTACCTTATTTTTGTACAAGTTGCGATCACTTGTTAAATTTAAGTCCCATGCGTCATCATCAAAATGGTACATGCTGAAAATCAGCGTTGCAGGGTTACTTGCAATGCAATGCAACATCCAACTGAGCATACCTATACCTTTTTTGATAGGTAGCGCAGGAACACGCCACTGATCATCATACATACACGGCCTAATGTTACATAATGTAATAATTTGTTCTACATAATGTTATAATTTGTGATTAAATTTTATCATGCCTGTGCCTGTACTTATCAGAATAAATGTACCCTCTTTATTTCTCTCATTTAGGGCTGTATATATACGGTGATTTAAGTTTTTTTATATTTAGTCTTAAACAACCATGATAATTATCAAAAGTTTTATTGTAAGTTGGCGTTCCATTTATATCCATCGGTATTTTTATTGCTTAGGTTTTTATTAAGTTTTAATGGAAACCTTATTCATTGCAAAATTATTGGTATCTATGAGCTTTTAAGTACCTAAAACACTTGATGAACTTGTCATAATTTTACTTTAATTATGTCTCCCAATTAGCTCAACCGATTCAATTGTAAAACTAGCTCCAAATTGTTTCCGACGTTTATTTATCTTTATTTTCTTTGAACTTAATTTTGATTACTTGTAGAAAAAAAAAATTATGTGAAGAAAAAGATAATAAAATATTATTTCTTATTTTATGTGAATATATGCTCTAAGTCTAAAGAAATAAAGTTACCGAAATCGGAAAATTTTACTGATCTGATTTAATTATAAGTAACATGTTTACATAGTATTTAATTTTTTTTTTGCCATTTTCTCCTAAATTTAAAATTTTGCTACGGAACCCTGCGCAGGAGACTCGTGCTTGCCTCTTCGCGCCTCGCAAGGCCGACTCGGCCATAACTTACGACTGGTCAATGACCAAAGGAAATTACTGACCTGAGTACATTTTTAATAGATTTTAAAGAATTTCTTTTGCAATTAAATTTGTTCTTTTATTTAACGAATCTGCCTTATTATATTTAGTAGGAAAAGCGAGTCTCTTTCAGCCAACCTTTGTCGGTGTGATGTCGTTGTCACATTACTATGTTGCAACTTATTCAGTAAGTGGTATCTACCTATTATTTGGGTAATATTAATTTCAATATTATGTCATACAAAATTGTTCTTATACCTAATAAACTAAAATGAAATTAATAAAATAATAATAAATGTTGAACAGGAATTTTAAAAGTCAGTTAACTAACCTTACCTCTTTATACCTATTAATTTATGCGTTACTGGCACATCCAGGGCTTAAAAGGTAGTTAATTATGATAGAGACATAACATTAACATAGAATCATTATTAAAAGACGAGCTCATCTTTACTACAATAACTTAAAAAAGATAAAAACGTAATGTACAAGATCAGCCTATTATTCCATTATTCATCGACCTTGTCCTTGCCGGGACTCAAACCTGCTCTCGAGTCCTTACCCTCGTAATTACACGTTGATGAGTCGTAAAGAAGACTGCGTTGAGATGAGGCTAGCCCTACCCTGAGGCTCTAGCACGAATAAATTACGATACCTTTGTTACCACTGCACATGCCAGTAAGTAAGTAAGAGTATAGATCATCATCATCATCATCAGCCTATGTTAGTCCACTGTTGGACATAGGCCTCCCCTAATGAGCGCCATAGCGCCCTGTCTTCGGCTTGTCGCATCCAGCATCTGCCAGCAGTCTTTCGCAGATCGTCATCCCACCTGGTCGGAGGGCGTCCTACACTACGTTTACCGAGTCGCGGTCTCCACTCAAGAACACGTTTACCCCAGCGGTTATCGGTTCTTCGCGAAATATGGCCGGCCCACTGCCACTTCAGTTGGCTAATTCTCTGAGCTATGTCGATGACTTTAGTTCTCTGTCGGATGTATTCGTTACGAATCCTATCCTTCAGAGAAACTCCGAGCATAGCTCTTTCCATAGCGCGCTGAGCGACTTTGAACTGGTGGACCAACCCTATCGTGAGTGTCCACGTCTCAGCTCCGTAGGTCATGACTGGTAGGACGCACTGATTAAAAACTTTCGTTTTCAAACATTGCGGTATGGATGACGAGAAGACTCGACGTAGTTTTCCGAACGCTGCCCAGCCTAGCTGGATCCTCCTCTTGGCTTCCTTCTCGAAATTGTTTTTACCCAACTGCAAAATCTGCCCGAGGTAAGTGTACTCAGAAACAATTTCGAGAAGGTGGCCATGTACGATCACCGGTCTTGGATCAATGTGGGCATTGATCATGACTTTGGTTTTATCCAAATTCATGCCAAGACCGATACATCGGGAGGCTGAAGCTAGACTGTCCAGCATCCGGTTCAGCTCCTCTAGCGACTCCGCCATTAAGACTATGTCATCAGCGAATCGCAGGTGTGAGATGTAGTCGCCGTTTATGTTGATGCCCTTGTCTTTCCAGTCCAGCGTCTTAAACATATCTTCCAACGCGCTCGTGAACAGTTTCGGGGATATGACATCCCCCTGCCTCACTCCTCTGCGCAGTTGGATCGGTTTAGTCTGCTGGTCCTGTACTCGGACACTCATCGTAGCGGCTTCGTAGAGACATCTCAGCACCTCGATATAACGATAGTCTACTTGGCATCGCTGTAAGGATTGTAGAACAGCCCAGGTTTCAACGGAGTCAAAGGCCTTCTCATAGTCCACAAAAGCCAGACACAGGGGCTGATTATACTCTTCGGACTTCTGTATAATCTGCCTCACTGTGTGAATGTGGTCTATGGTACCATATCCTCCGCGAAACCCAGCCTGCTCCGGTGGCTGAAACTCGTCGAGTCTCCTGGCGAGACGGTTCGATATAACTCGTGAGAAAAGCTTATAGACGTGACTTAGGAGCGAGATGGGTCTATAATTTTTAAGAAGGGTTTTATCTCCCTTCTTAAAAAAGAGCACCACCAAACTCCCACTCCACGCCTTTGGAGTTCTCCCACTGTGAAGGACGGCGTTGAAGAGGCTCTGTAACTCCTGTATAACAGGGTATCCTCCAGCTTTCAAAAGCTCTGATGTTATTCCGTCCTCACCGGGGGCTTTTCCATTTTTAAGCTGCCTCAGAGCTAACACGATCTCGTCTTGACTGATGTCTGGCAGTTCGTCGGTATAGTGGCGTATCAAGGTGGCTCTAGAATCGTGGTCGTCTCGTTGGGAACGGGGAGCATGTGCAGCGTATAAACGGCCATAAAAGTCCTCTATCTCGGCCGATATCTCCGGCTTCGACAAAACGGTCCTTCCGTCGTGCGTTGAAAGCTTCGTCAGGTGGCTCCTTCCAAGCTGCTGAGTGAATACTTTGGACCCTCGGTTTCGCTCTATCGCCTCTTCAATGAGGCGTGTATTAGAGCTCCGAAGGTCGCGTCGTACCATCTTCGCAATTCGCTTGTTCAGGTCTGACCTCTCTGACGAAGTCGCTTGGGTGGTTTCCCGTCTTTTTGTCATCAGCCCAAGAGTCTCATCCGAGAGTTTGGACTTCTTACCAGTACGCTGCTTTTTGCAAAACTTGATGCCCTCGTCCCTCAGCGTTTCTACCAGATTGTGTAGGGTCTCGTCAGCGTCATCAGTGGGTTCCAAGGCAGCGAATCTATCCCCGAGAAGCTGCTGAAACTTCTCGGTGCCCGCCATGATTTGGATTGGGTTCGGTCGGAGCGTGGACTTCACCAGACGGTTTCTTTCAAGCTTCAAATTTATATTCAGAGAGCCTCGAAGGAGTCGGTGATCAGATCCGGTATTGAACCTGTTGATCACTGAGACATCTCTGAATATATGCTTGCTATCCGTCATGATGAAGTCGATCTCATTTTTTGTCACAGAATCGGGACTCCGCCATGTCCACTTCCTTTGGGGCTGTTTCTTAAAGAAAGAGTTCATTAAGAACAGCCCCTCTTTCTCAAGGAAGTTGACGAGCATTTGTCCCCTGTGATTTCGAACACCAAAACCATGCGGGCCTATTCGGGATTCGTTGCCAGTCTGGGTTCCCACCTTGCCGTTAAAGTCCCCCATAACAACGTTGAAGTGAGCCTTGGTGGTGTGATGTAAGGCTTTGGATATGTCTTCGTACATATCCTCCACTTCATCATCCGAGTGTGTCGAGGTCGGTGCGTAAACCTGAATGACCTTCAAGCTGTAGCGCTTAGACAGCCGAAGGATGAGGTACGCTACCCTGGTCGACACACTGGAGATTTCTTCGACGTTGTTAGAGAGGGCCTTATTGACGAGGAAACCTACGCCACCCTGGGATGTTTTATCACCCTCACGAAAGTAGAGAAGATGGCCCGAGTCTAGGGTTACGGTGTCCTCCCCCTCACTACGGACTTCACATAACCCTAGAACATGCCATTTAATGTTCTCTAACTCCACTTCCAACTGCGCTAGATGGTGATCAAGCCTCAGAGTGCGTCCGTTAAACGTTGCCAGGGTCAGTGTGTGTGGGGTGTGGTAGCCTAATGTAGCCCGGTGATTCCTAGCACCCCCTGCCCCGCCGTTACCGTGGCCGCTACCATGGCCAGGAATAGCGAGGCGGCCGGGAACTGGGGGCCATTTTGTGGCGGTTCTTGTCATTTGGGGGTATTGCCCATAATCCCCACGCTGGGCATGCGGGTTGGGGATCGCAGTTTAGTGTAGTAGTTCTGCAGAGGGCGCTGCTGCCCGCCCCCCGGTGTGTTTCCCTTAGTCGCCTCTTACGACACCCACGGGATGAGTTGGGGTGGTGAAATTCTTTATTATGCCGTCACCACACGGCATTGCAAGAGTATAGATAACTAATAATAATTATTATAAAGCGGACAGATTTGATTGTATGTTTGAATAGGATCCGAAACTACTGGACCGATTTGAATAATTTTTTCACTATTAGAATACAATATTTTCCCTCATGAACATAAGCTAAAAATATTTTTAAAAAAGTTAGGGAACCGCATGAAAAATATTTTTTTTTGTTAAAAATGCTAGTAAATCGCGATAGTCTAACATATATAATCTAAGCTTCTTAATTCTTCTTTCTTCTGGATTGCAGAAAAACTCAGTCATTTGTTGCCCTTCGCTAGGCAGCTGGCATAACGACACAGCAAACTGCCATACGATGAGCCGCAACTGACAAGAGTCGCTTCTTTACTCTTCTCAGCTTCTTGATTCTCTTCTGCGCTTCTTAGCTTAGCGCTTCTTCGCCGCATATTAAGGTGTGATTAATTAGTGTGACTAACAGTATACAATAATAAAATTTATTATTGTATACTGTTATAGTTTATAATTTATTTAATAAATTAAAAAAAAATTCAATAAGATTTATAACGGTACTTATTCATATTCAGTTGTTTCATGTGTAGCTTTCTTATATGTACCGAAAATAGAGATCAAGATTGAGCGATACAACATAGATAATAATATATTATATGTCTAGATATACCGATAATGACGACCACTGTGGCGCGGTGGGCGAAGGTCCGCCTGCGACGCAGGAGGTTGCGGGTTCGATTCCCGCCTCGGGACAAATGTTTGTACGATCTGCAGAAATTTTTTCAGGGGTTGTTTTCTATGTATAATAAAAAATATCTATATATTTAATAATATTGTATTATGTATATCAGTCATCTAGTACCCATAACACAAGCTCTGCTTAGCTTGGGGCTAGATGATGCTGTGTGGATTGTCCAGCATTATTTATTTATTTATTTTATTTATAATAAAAAATCGTTTGCTATACTTGTCGGTCGTGTGTCTCTACAAACATGTTTATCGCTGTTTTTATCAACAAAACCATGCAGACATGCACCACATCACATCCTAACGAGCAGTGTTGCTATCAACAATAATAATTTGTTGCTGTACTTATTTTCATTATTTACGAGTTTCGCTCTCAGTGTAAATGAAATTATATTCACGTAATATTTTGTACTTAAAGACCATTTCAAAGGCTTTTGACTCCGTTGAAACCTGGGCTGTTCTACAATCCTTACAGCGATGCCAAGTAGACTATCGTTATATCGAGGTGCTGAGATGTCTTTACGATGCCGCTACGATGAGTGTCCGAGTACAGGACCAGCAGACTAAACCGATCCAACTGCGCAGAGAAGTGAGGCAGGGGGATGTCATATCCCCGAAACTGTTCACGAGCGCGTTGGAAGATATGTTTAAGACGCTGGACTGGAAAGACAAGGGCATTTACATAAACAGCGACTACATCTCACACCTGCGATTCGCTGATGACATAGTCTTAATGGCGGAGTCGCTAGAGGAGCTGAACCGGATGCTGGACAGTCTAGCTTCAGCCTCCCGATGTATATCGGTCTTGGCATGAATTTGGATAAATCCAAAGTCATGATCAATGGCCACATTGATCCAAGACCGGTGATCGTACATGGCCACCTTCTCGAAATTGTTTCTGAGTACACTTACCTCGGGCAGATTTTGCAGTTGGGTAAAAACAATTTCGAGAAGGAACCCAATAGGAGGATCCAGCTAGGCTGGGCAGCGTTCGGAAACCTACGTCGAGTCTTCTCGTCATCCATACCGCAATGTTTAAAAACGAAAGTTTTTAATCAGTGCGTCCAACAATCATGACCTACGAAGCTGAGACGTGGACACTCACGATAGGGTTGGTCCACCAGTTCAAAGTCGCTCAGCGAGCTATGGAAAGAGATATGCTATGGAGTTTCTCTGAAGTATAGGATTCGTAACGAATACATCCGACAGAGAACTTAAGTCATCGACGTAGCTCAGAGAATTAGCAAACTGAAGTGGCAGTGGGCCGGCCATATATCGCGAAGAACCGATAACCGCTGGGGTAAACGTGTTCTTGAGTGGAGACCGCGACTTGGTAAACGTAGTGTAGGACGCCCTCCGGCCAGGTGGGATGACGATCTGCGAAAGACTGCTGGCAGATGCTGGATGCGACAAGCCGAAGACAGGGCGCTATGGCGCTTATTAGGGGAGGCCTTTGTCCAGCAGTGGACTAACATAGGCTGATGATGATGATGATGATGAAAGACCATTTCAAAAGCTTATTGACAAATTAGGTACTCGCTTTTCAACACAGCAACCTTCCTAGGAATTACTGCATTGAAAAATATTAAAAAGTATTAACTACAAAAAATTATATATAGAGTCAATAAGATTCTATTCTTTTAAGGATTTAGTATAAAACCTGTAATGATGTTATACTATTTTGTATACAAATAAATAAATAAAAAAAGTACATATATGTCTGCGGTATAGGTATTTCTGACTACGAGTTGTTTGACTCTGTAGAAGCATATAAAAAAGTAGGTAAAAGTAGGTCTAGTAATACAATAAGCACTTGGAGATAACGTGGACGTACCTAGGTACCTCTAATCTCTATGGAAGATCTGTATGGTATGGTAAGGTCTGACAGTCTAGTCTTCATACAGTATATAACGAATCACTCATAATAACCATGATATGATGATTACCGAATTTCAGCTATCATCACAGCTGAATTCCGGCTACGGCGTAAGCGGCCAGTCTCCATGGAGTCTTGCCACGTGCGGACAGCCATATGCGCAAACGCACATGCATCCGCTCAATACAGGCGCATGTAACTGTCTCGAAAGACAGCTATAAGCTCAAAACAACACAAATAATGCCAAACACCCCGTAAGCCGCCGTGTGGTGCCGGCATAGAATTTCACCACCCCAACTCGTCCCGTGGGTGTCGTAAGAGGCGACTAAGGGAAACACACCGGGGGGTGGGCAGCAGAGCCCTCTGCAGAAAAACTCCACCGAACTGCGGTCCCTAAACCGCATGCCCAGCGTGGGGATTATGGGCAATAACCCCCAAATGATGAAGAATGCCATCTATGGCGCTAGGGGAGGCCTATATCCAGCAGTAAACTATTATAGGCGGGTGATGTGATGATGTAATCTATCGCAGTAAAAACAATTTTGGTGTTAATTTAAGTACCCATCAAAAATAAAGGATAACTTATGTAGGTATGGGTCCATAACAGGGACGAAAGTCCGTTTCCGAAAAACTTGACACCATCGATCAAGATAGGTAAGCCTAATTAGTATGGAACTAAAGGAACGTTTAACGGAAGGACTTACCCTTTAAAATCCAGCTAGGACAAGCACATAAAGAAACTTGGAGTCAGCAGCCACCAGCAGCCCAGGACAATAAATACTGCAGGTGCCTAAAGATAGACTTACCCCTAAATCCACTTGTTCACGATAACACTGGATGGAAGAGTTAGACACTGTCGCCCTGCAGTCCGCCGCGAACAATATATACTGTTTATCACGAGGAAAGCCACTGCGTGGCTAATTAGGCGCGCTGGACCGCTTGACGCGGGATTTTTTCAGTTGGTGATAGGGAGTAGGGTTGGGATTTACGGGACTGCGGGACTGTGGGACTGACAATTGAAATGCCTGGAAGACTGGTTGTTAGAGATTTACAAATTCTTGGTAGAACTTATGCTACACAAACAAATTTATTGATACATCAGCAATCTGTGCGATTTGTCTTTTGAAAACCGTTGAAGTTTTAGAAAAAGGCATAGAATGATAGTGGTACAAACGCTGTTGTTAGTGCTCCGTTAATTTTATAATAAGTACCTAGCTAATGTCGCGAACAAGACTGCTGCTGTCATGTCAAAGTGCATCAAACAAGTGTTTATTAAGTAAAGTGTGTTTGATCGTTTTTCTGAGGTTTGATATAAACTATTGGATGTCATAAAATGAAAAGTAGATCGTTCGATGTAGGAAGGCGCGATATTCATCTACAGGAAGGACTCGAAAACTAAAAGTTATTTGTAAGGTAATGCGCTTAGCTCTAAAGCAGTCTGTATGATAAATCGCACTGCACTATGTGTGTATCTTTGTTTTAGTTTTGTAAGTTCACGGCATTTTCAGTGGACAGCTGGAGAGGAATGGTAGATATTAGCTAACTTCTCAATTTTTTTTCTCGATGCACAAAACATCCACCTAGAATTCGGTGCCGACCAGCTGATCCAGTCCCGAGAAAATGCACCCATATTCAGGACAGGGGCCGTTCCATGTCCCTTCCCTATTTGAAATATAATAAAGTCCGTTATCGCTGTAGCAGGAAACGGGACAGGAAGAATAGGAGTCGATAGCGTTTACAACGCTTCAACTTGCTATTAATGTTGGTTACAAAAACATTACCTACCTACTAATCAGTCGGGTAAAACAACATTGTTTATTACTAAGCTCATACTTTTATTTAAGTACATACTAGCGGTCTGCCCTGACTTCGCACTAGTATTTAAAAAATAATATATTTTTTTACACACGTGGGTTACTTTATTAAAGTTTTCATACAAAAAGTTAGCAATCCTAAATTTTTTTTAATATTCTATCTATGTTCATCAGGGATAATGCAGGACTGTAATGTTGAAACCAATTTTAACTTCTAACAAAAAATTAAGAATGAATCCTTACGAAGCACGAGTGTAACTCGCGCGCGGAGGCTTCTGAACTTTTGTCGAATATAAATACATAACATATACTACAGTCCAGCAGTGGACTAGTGTGGGCACATGTGATGATGATACTATAGGTCATCTATAGGTAATAATTACTTCGGAGATTAGGGAGGCCGTAGGTATTCTACCTACCCATAATATTCGACTCTTTTCAATTATTCAGTATTTCAAAAAGTACTGAGACAATTTTTAATAACTCAAAACCCTAAAATAGAATGTCTGAGCCCACTTTACCTAGGTATCGGGCGCGATTCCATTGCTCGCAATAATAGGCAGGGGACTAAAAAGCTATCTACCTACGTGAATTATGTGTTCAAGCGTTTTCTCTGCGTCTTTCGTAGGTACTCTTTGTTTTTACTTACCTGTGTGTTGTTTATGCGGTTGCTGCTTCGATTCCCGCTTTGTCCGATCTGCACATATTTTTAAGGGTGTTTACTATGTATATTATTTACTATGTAGTTACATACTTAATAAATAGGTATCTATGAAAATCAATTGTCCTACCTACCTATAATTTGCTCAGGTTGAGGCTAGATTATTCTGTGTGGTTGCGAATTGTCCAGCATTATTTATCACTAGCTAAAACTTTTCTTCCGCATCGTTCGTTAAAAAGGTAAAAGCGGTTTAATCGTATCATAATGTTTCACCTTACCTTATCCAAGGCTGAAGATTGTCCTTGAAATTCTTCACAACACTGAAATTCTAGTAACCTAATGATTTATAATTCGCATTGTTTTATAAATCCATACCTACTCACTCAGTTCCTAACTTACACTGCCTAACAAAATACATATAAATAAAGCATTTTTGTACATAAGTAACCATTCTAAATATATACGAAATATGTTCTTCCTTCATTTCCACTTACGAATAGATTTGCCTCCAAATGAAAATAAGGCACCATAGAATTAAAAACAAATATGTAGGTATATTATACGCACGATGTTTTCCAGGGTCAATTTCTTTTACAAATTCTACGTTACGTAGTAGGAAATGCAGGTTTCAAGGTCAAGAACTGTCAATGTCAACTGAGGTCAAGGGCGCGTGGTCTGACCTGCGCGTTGGATGAAGGGCGATGTTGCCAGTCGAAAGAGAGCTCCTCTTTTTGTAGGATACCCTACTATAATTTACTATTGTTTCTCAATGTCTTTGTTCCATAAAATAGAGGTATTCGACCAGATTAGAGTGAAATCTAAAGAACCTTTAAAGATTTAAACAGCAATTGAATAACTACCCACTAGCTTTTGCCTGCAGTTTCGCAGGCGTTTTCTTGAGATATAGATATAATTACAGGTCTGGCAAGGGTCTGGCTGGATCTCTGGTCAGTCCACCATTGTACAAACTTAGTTGATTATATTTTAAAAAATATAATACAATTTTTATTATTACATAATTTAGTACCTATCTTTAATTCTACCTAGTGGTAAAGATGTAACCCCTTTAGGGTGTAACTTTTATCAATTGTTTGTATGTGCATGCCTGTTAGTTTACATTGTAGGTATAATAAGAAACTTTATAAGTGTTGATTGATATTAATTTATTGTGGGCATTGCCTTATAAATAAATAAAAACATATAGCTAAAATTTCAGCTGGATTCGTTTAGTAGGTGGATTTTATATTTTATTTAAGAGGCAACACACATCCAAGCTTCCGCATTTATGATAATAAGTGTGATTCATTATCTTGAAGATGGCGGCATATTCTTGACCGCAGCAGAGGTGTTAAACAGAAGGAAGCTGTTTAACTAACTTTACTTACTCTTTTATTTTCTTTTCTAGGTACTGAATAAGGACAGGGTCATATTCAATAATAAAACCATTTTCTAGTAATATACAATATAATAATGCTATAATTAATTTTAGTCTATTTAACAAAACGGAGGTCTTAAAATAAACAAAAAAATGTTTTCAATTGCATCTTCAGGCTAGGTTTACATGAAGTGCTTAATTTTTACATTATATTCAGACAAAATCATATATTTTTACATTTAATTTTGTTTATGGTGCTATTTAGTCACTCTTTGCTCAAAGATGCAACACTCCAAAAGCTGCCTTTTTAATATTATCTTTACCTTATTCATAAATAGGCCATTCATATAGCAATTCATTTACATTCAAACTAAAAACAATGAAATTAAACTAAAAATTGCATTTTTGGGATACATTTACCCTGCTACCCAACACAGCAATGTTTATTACATTCTAGAATTTCTAAAGGTGCTTGTCCACTACCCCGTAAAGTACCATGGCGTACCCATGTACCATTACTATCGACACTTTCTTGTACGTGTTATAACGGTGTAGTGGGTCAACCTTTATGCGCCTGTCATACCATCCATCTTGGTCTAATATGTTATAATTATGAACCAGCGCTGAAAACATAGACTTAACGATCGATTTTTTTTTCCATCTTGTCAATACAATGTATGTTTATTCAGATTCAGGCCTAGACTAACCATAACTTGCTAAAAAATCTTTCAAAACACCTATAACATAAAAACCACACCACTTAAACTACTTTCAAGACATAACCTAGCATGTTGTGATTGAAATTGAGACCGTGTGTTGTTCGATCGTTAAGTCTACTCAGGCATCAAGATCGTTAATGAAAGAGATGATGATACCAGTACACAGTTTTAACAGTTGTCCCAAAAATGGGATTCTTATAAAAATCTATTCAATACAAGTTAAGTTACAGTGATGGCTTAGGCGCGGTGAGCGCCCTATAAACATACAAATACATAATGGCGCTTGACCTTTAAACGCTATTCAAATTTATTTAACTAGTTTTCCGAGACCGGGACTGGTTAGGTTTTGCTTCCATAGAACCATAGACTTACAGCGAAAGATTCGCCATAAATCTTTATCTATGATTGACATATTATTTGATATGCATAAATTTTCTCCCAAAGCATCTTGATGAAGAAAACATATAGTGTTTAGACCAAAATAGTTTTTGCGTGTAAGCTTAGCAAAATTATTGACAAAAGGATGTGTGTGTCAAATAGCGTTTAATAGGCAGAATTGATATATGCCATATTCAATAACAATTCGATAACAGTCAATCTACAATACAAAACCTTAGGTACTTTAAGTGCTTATGATATAAGGAAGTTCATTTGTCAGCTAGGGAAGGAAAACCATGTGTTATACTATTTACGGAGTGTAAGGAAAATTATATATTTTAGAAATACCTAACTATATAACACGTGGTACGATTTTAATTAATCATTTTGAGTACCTATGCTTTATTATGTATGCGTGTTGTTACTACGCATAACCATGCCCGTGGATTATTTTACTTAGCTATGATGTAACTAGCACGACAAGTGTTAATCCTTACAATTATTTTAATGTTATATTTTCCTCAATCAAAACTGACGTTAATCGATACTGATATTTTTTAGATCTTTTTATCCAAATATTTTCTATAAAGATAAAAAGAAAGGTTACGTATTAAAGAAAGCCGAATCGGCTAGGAGCTTTTCAACAGTCTGTAAATTTCCGGCGGATAGTAGATAATGTGAAGTTAAACTGTCAAAGTATTTGGAAGGTATAACTCTAGCCAACTAATTATTTCAGTAGCCTATAGATTGTTAAGTTCATTTATAAAAGTGAGGCGGTGGTACGGACCTGACTGATTGACGCTGACCTTTACATTAAAATAGGATTGACCTATTTTAATTTTTTTATTGTTAGTCCAAAGACAATTATGATAATAAGACCATGAACGTAACTATTAAATAACCATTAGGGTACTTTTAGACAGACATTATAAGTAATGTCTATCCTTCAAGGGAAAGAGTAACTTTATATTGCCATCAGTTCAGATAAAACATAAATGATGTTTATTTACTTTGAATTCCTATAAATTTACACTGATAAAGTTTTCCGAGACAAAAAGTTACCTTTCGATAATAAATTGAATAAGGGTGGTCCCCCGTAATATCATCTGTTAAAAGAACCGTAGCTTTTATATCCAATTGAGTTATAGAACAGCTCCCCAACCGGCGCAAACAGAGCATTCATCGAGTTTCAGTTCATCACCTATTCGCCTGCCCCGTGAGATGGTTCGGCGCGTCCGCGAAGGCGAACTTGAGGCGATAGGCCTCCGCCACCAGCAGGCTGATATTGGAGTCCGTCCAGTTGTGCGTGGGCACGTTCTGCAGGAGTATCATGAGGCCCTGGAAGTCGCGCTCCAGCAGCAGGCGTTCGCGCCAGTGCAGGAGGAACGCAGCGCATACATACAGCTGGAACGTTGCGAAGCCGTCCGATTCTGGAATGGGAGATAATAATACAAGCGTGGATGATACTGGGTTATTATAATAGTTATTGGGCAAATGAGGATGATTGACGCTATGTGTAGCATTTAAATTAACTGTCATAAAAGGCCTCTTTTGCCTCTGTGCGGTTGCATAAAAGGTCTCTTGTGTTGGGTAATTCCCCAAGTATCACAAAGTACCGGGTCACTATATGGAACCGTGATCATGGAAATGAGATACAATAATAATAATGCTGCACTTGCTTTAAGTTACATATCTTTAAACTGAATTGTAAAGACATTAATAAATGTTTGTTTATTTTATTTTCTTTAAACTTATATTATAAAGAGAAAAGATTTAATTGTTTGAATTTAATAGGAAACTGGATGACTTGAAAAATTATTTAACAATCTGATTCCAAAAGTTTTCTGTGATGAACATGGCTAGAATACTATCAAAAAAAAATAGGGATCCGCATGAAAAGTTCATAGGTTCAAGGTATCGTGCGGGATCTCACCTGCTAGATATGTGTCCCAGAGTGGTATCGTGCGGGATCTCACCTGCTAGATATGTGTCCCAAAGTGGTATCGTGCGGGATCTCACCTGCTAGATATGTGCTCCAGAGTGGTATCGTGCGGGATCTCACCTGCTAGATATGTGTCCCAGAGTGGTATCGTGCGGGATCTCACCTGCTAGATAGGTGTCCCAAAGTGGTATCGTGCGGAATCTCACCTGCTAGATATGTGTCCCAGAGTGGTATCGTGCGGGATCTCACCTGCTAGATAGGTGTCCCAAAGTGGTATCGTGCGGAATCTCAACTGCTAGATATGTTAAAGAATATTTATCGGGTATTTATCGCGTACCTTTTGTTTTATATGTCAACAAATCGTGAAAGTTTAAAAAATGCTAGATATGTGTCCCAGAGTGGTATCGTGCGGGATCTCACCTGCTAGATAGGTGTCCCAAAGTGGTATCGTGCGGAATCTCAACTGCTAGATATGTGTCCCAGAGTGGTATCGTGCGGGATCTCACCTGCTAGATAGGTGTCCCAAAGTGGTATCGTGCGGAATCTCACCTGCTAGATATGTGTCCCAGAGTGGTATCGTGCGGGATCTCACCTGCTAGATAGGTGTCCCAAAGTGGTATCGTGCGGAATCTCACCTGCTAGATATGTGTCCCAGAGTGGTATCGTGCGGGATCTCACCTGCTAGATATGTGTCCCAGAGTCGTATGTTGCGGGATCTTACCTGCATTATACGTGTCCCAGAGTGGTATCGTGCGGGATCTCACCTGCTAGATATGTGTCCCAGAGTGGTATCGTGCGGGATCTCACCTGCTAGATATGTGTCCCAGAGTCGTATGGTGCAGGAGAGCGGGATCTCCCTGGTGAGGAGGTTGTTCATCCAGCGGAATGAGAACTGCAGGTAGTCCACGCCGTGCGCCACCAGGTGCGAGTGCAGCGGCAGGTCGATGCGACGGATCAGCTCCTTCAGCTGGTTCACCTGGAATACTCCTGGAGTTAGTATCGTGTATTGTATGTCTATCGTTGTTTTATAAACATTTTATAGTCTATGTTCATTACGGAAAATTTAGGATTCTAAAAATAAGGGATTCTAAATTTTTCAAATCGGTCCAGTAGTTTCGGAGCCTATTCAATTCAAACATACAAACAAACAATCAAATCTATCCTTTTATAATATTAGTATAGATATAAAGTACATGTATCAGATCAGATACCCTTTACAAAAGATCTGCTTACGTTGGGTTCAGATTTCAATTACTTTATTTCTTTAGGCTTACAAAATAAGAACTCATACAAGTTTCATACAGTTCATTATTAAAGAAAGAAATAAGTTGTTATAGATTTTCTCTTCATTTCAATTGGTCTGGGTCTTAGGCCTTCAATGTGGATTTACCAGCATTATTTATGGTGTTTTAACGTATCATTTATGTTATCATCTACTCATACATTCCAATTATTAAACTCTACAATAAACACCTATTTACCAAACCAATTATAGCATTTTGCGGTTTTTGACGTTTTCCCTATAGGTACGTCTGATAATACAGGGATATAAAATGTTTCCTGTTTTTAACTATGTGGAAAATTACCATTGTTATTAATGAACGACATGAGGATGACAATGGTTATTGAAAATAAATCCTATGTAATCATATGCAGGAAATATTTATAATAGCCACGGCAACAGCGAGTAGGATTCGCACAGGAAGGGTTCCGTATATTATATGATTAGTAAACAGCATTATCAGGTTCCTTTTTATTGTTACACAGCTCTTTATACATACGTAAGTTTCGAGAGCTTGGAAGCATGTAATTTCCTCTCGAAACTTGCCTATGAAGTACCCTAATAGCTGATAAGTGAGTTAATAAAGACTTAATGGAAGAATGCAGTATTTCTTAGACACTGGTACTTTTTAGAAATACATATATGCTACTCTATCGACTCGAAAAATATCAGGCTTATGTACGAAAGTTATTTACCATATTTTGCTGTATGGAGTTTTATCGACACAACAAACTACCTAACTAGGATTACTATATAAAAAGCTGCTCCTGACTCTGTTTATTAAGATTTTCGCTACGTAGTCAATAATCCCTAGAAAAAAATGTGTTAAAAATTAGTAAAAACGGGCCACGTCGTATGGTTACGTTCCCTTAGTGTCATCAATAAACAATTATATTGTATTAAATTGTAGTAATGGAAACGAGATTTAGCGCTATTACCTACTTTTTTGACGTCATTGTTACCCGCATAGAAATTTAAAAAATTGGTAGTTACGCGCCATGCCAATTACTTATTCTACGACGGGGACAGAATCACCATTCTTTTAAACACCCAAACATAGACAAGGCGTTTTCAAGTCCATTTTCAAAAAAGTTCAAATAAAAATTATGATCATTGTTGATGGAAGACCAAAAAACGAAACAGGACAATTCTCTTACTAGCTGATGATTTCCTTACCTTTTTAGCTCTACTCGGCTTAAACTCCACTTAATCTAGAATTTTACGCCCGCTAAACTACTAAACTACACTTTTTTCAGCAAGAGAAACGAAAAATCAATTTACAATTGGCAACGCCGTCCGCCATTTTCTTTGTGACATTTTTTCGCTTCGCTAACGCCATGACAGTATCCTAATCAAATATTCTAATTTCCTGAAGCTTACATCAATCTCACCTTATACTGAATCCCGAGCTGCGCAAATATATAATTATCCTGTATACTGTCCAGAAACTTTGACAGACACCAGAATGAGTCCGCCTCTATGATATCCCTCTGTGTTTCCGTGAGCGAGTCGAGAGGGAACGAGTCCAGCTCCTCAGTAGGAGCCGCTTCTCCGAGGAACACCATGAAGAATGGCGTCACCAGGTCGTTGATACCTTGCACGTACCCGGAGGCGGGGTGACGGATCGCCCAGATGTAGAGGATCCGTTCAAACATCACCTGGAATTATCAATGTCTATGCTTTACTTTAAATCCTGGAACTAACATAGTAAACACTGATGGCTTACTTTTCAGTTATTGGAAAAAAAAGAAATAGAAAGATAAAATCAGTAATATCACTAAATAAATATCACTTAATTTCTTATTTGATACCAATATTTAGGATTAGCAAGTTGAATGGCAGGCCGCCGCGCTATATTTCGCGAAGAACCGACAGCGGATGGGGTAAACTTGTACCTACCCGAGTGGAAACAAAAACCTTTCTCTTGAATCACTATCTATATAAAAATACCGCATCAAAATTCGTTGCGTAGTTCTAAAGATCAAAGCATACATAGGGACAAACAGACAGACAGCGGGAAGTGACTTGCTTTATACTATGTAGTGAAGCATGTTGTAGCCATTAGCTTTTACTCAATCATCATCGTCAGCCTATATCAGTCCACTGCTGCACATAGGCCTCCCTAATGAGCGCCATAGATGGCTTTATTTATTATTTCCTGAATACATCAATAAATTAATGTGGATGTTTATCTAGATGTTGTTAATATTAAGGAAATAAAGTATTTTTCTTGTGTTTGAATGCGTCTTTCATACCTGCACAGTATGCTGTTGGAACAGCGCCACCAGCGGACTCATCCGTGGTATATCGATATGTATCTGCCTGTAGGTATCGTCGTCTCGCTCTGCGTCGTAGTATTGCCGCACCAGGTGCTTGTAGTCCGCTCTTTTTCGCTCCAACGTCTCGGCTCGACGCTCCGAGTTCGCGGGAAGGTAGCCGGCTAGGAGGCGCCATGTTATTGCTCGCGCCTGGACAAAGATATGGGTTAAGGAAAATTATTTATTTTTATTGAATTTTCAACTAATTTCTCTCACTAAAGATCTGACAAAAAAATAAACAGTAAGAACAATCAGCAGAGAACAAAAATGACCCTAATTACTCTTTATTGGTTTAACCTTGAAAGTTGGTTCATAGATAGGTCTATGAAATCTGTGAATGAATGGACAGATCTATTACAAGACACAAAGCCATTAACGCGTTCCCTACTTCCAAGCTCACTATCCGCAAGCTTCAGCGTTGCGACTCTGAGGGGGCATCACTGAGTAGCAAACCAAGAAGTTTAATGTGAAGAGTAATTAATGGGACAGATTTCTAATAAATATATTTCTGATAGGTTAGCAATATCATTAATTCTCTGACTAAAAATGCTTAACTTGTCTAAGAATGTTTAAGAACTGGTATCATTGGTATGCTCTTAAAATTGCTTGTATTAGTAGGTATAACACAGTTAATACCTACTCCTAAAAGCGATTTTCCGCTGTTTCATTTTGCGAATTTCGCTCCACAGTTGGAGCAAAATTCGTTCCAACTTTTTACTGTATAACATTTTGCGTCATTGATATAATTTCTCAGAATTAGTCTGCATTCCTATTAAATACCGTTAGTTAAACAATACTTGTTATTATCAACAATGTCCTCATTAACAAAGACTCATCCAGGACAACAAAAAGATAATTCCTTTGGTACAAACAGGCAAAACATTATTATATTTTCCCTGAAACCATCAATTGCGCACTTAGCACGAATAAATACCGCTATCAACTTAAAACTCCGTCAGTTTGACGTTTGCTGTTGTCAAATCGCTGTCAAAATGAAGGCTCGTGTCTCAAGGATGGAGAGGATCTGCTCCGAGAAGGTTCTGAAGAAAGCCAAGGTGGTCAAGAAGAAGAATGGGAAAGAAACCATGAGATGGCAGAACAAGCTGGTCCAAGTGCTGATTCAAAACATTTAACCATTCATCACCAGTGAAGGAATGGGTATAGGAGCATCTTAATCTAAAACTTTTTAGCATTGTTCTGTAAGCAACTCAAGCATATTCTTGCTTGGAACTTATTTCCTGCAATGAGTCAGAATGCTTTCTATTGTGAAGATACACTTGTGTTATCATTATCAATAAATATTGTATTTAACTAATAAGATTATAGGATCTTACCTATACCCTCTATGGAAATACTTAAGACTTTGTTTTGATCTATAGTTATTAATACTTTTGTAAACTAATCCAGTTACCGAAGTCTTGGTTGTTTTCTTTTATTCATAAATTTGTTCATGAATAACTAAGAAACATAACAAATTTGTTAGTTACTTACTAATCTTCTTGTAACAAAAGGTTCGGCTAAGTAGTGCTTAAAATTTATGTTTAATTTTTGCCACAAATACACAATTAGACTGAAGAAAAAAATTTATTGTTCCATAACCCATACCTACTGAATAATGAGGATATTCACATATCCTAAGGTATCCTATGTACACCCATGCATAGACAGTTAATAGGTAGGTGAATCTATACTAGTATTCTAAAGAGGAAAGATTTGATTGTTTGAATTGCATACACTCCGAAACTACTGGAACGATCTGAAAAAATCTTTCACCAATAGAATCCTAAATTTTCCGTGATAAACATAGGCTATAGAATATTTTCAAAAAGTTAGGGTTCCACATGAAAAAATCAAATTTGTTAAATACCCATGTGAAGCTGGGGTGCACTGCTAGTTAATAATATACCCATTTTCACACTTAAGCTCTAGAAATTCTGAATCAAGCCATAGCAGGTCCAATACTATATGCTTAAAGGACTGAAATCGCTCCTGACCCTAGAGCCTATAATGCAGAATATGGCATTATAATAGTTTTCAATTTCTACAAAAGGTCTTAAAGCTACTACAGAGCAACATGGTCCTTCTTGTCCTGATTTAGAAGTGACCAATAAATAATCATTAAGGAAGATGTCTTTACAAGTGTTTAACTAAGCAACAAAATAAGTTTAAGCACACAGACAGGAAAGATTTGGGGGAGGTGTTTGTTCAATGCTGTTCCCAGAAAATAGAGTCACTGCCAGCTAAGCAGAGATGCGGGTTCAAAGTTGGTTGGTTCTATGGTAAGTTACAAAACTTTAATTACCTACTTTATTTGTAGGAAATTTGAAAATATAGAAATTACCTTCGGCAATGAATAATGAAATCAAATCACCATTGTTCATTTTATAAAGCCCTTTGATATTATGGGGTGCATATTCTTTGTTTATTGACTTAGTCACATGGTGACTAATGCTCTTAGAAGTAACATCTACTTTTAAAACTAACATGGGTTAAACTCTTAAGATTATTTAATTTATTGATTTATTGACGTACCTTGACGGGTATTCCCGACCAGCTATGCTGTTTCAGTTCATTCAGGTCCACCACAGCGCTCTCATGGAGCTGCTGAAACCTCTCAAGCTTGCATTCACTGCTCTCTTCTTTGGAGGTCAGTGCAGACAGTCTGACCGGCCGCGGCCGCCCCGGATAGTGCCGCAGAGGCACGGACCCACCAGGTCCACCCTTCCTGACATCCAGCTTCTTCGGAACATCCTCTTTTCTCACTATTTCTGTGTTTACGTCACCTTTGTTTACAGTCTTTTTTCTATGTGAATTTATAACGTTTAGAGCCGCTGTTTGAGATATAGCTTTGGATATCCTAGTCTCCGCTATTCCAGATACGATATCGTCGTCTCCTAGGTCCCAAGCGTCATTCACCGACGCCTGGAACTGTTGATATGAAGACCCAGACATAACCTCGATCTCCCCGACCCTCTGACAAGGCCTGCCCGGTATAGGGCCGTGTTGTGTCTTCCAGAATGTTTCAGGTAATACAGCGCCCTTGTCATGTTCGGGCTGAATGCTTTCCATAATAATATATTGCTGGGAACATTCTAAATAACTTTGTTGAACAACAAAATAATACGGGAAAATTGATATGACATGACATACAATACACAGACAGTGTCAGAGTCATAGACAATATTTTGATATGTATGACATTTATTTTGAATGGAAAACGTTCCTTTACATAAATTACGCTACGCTTATATAAAAGAACAAGTGGAATTTTAATAATCGAAAGTTTTAGGCTCCTTGATGCCAACTATATAATGGACTGGATAACTAATTTATTGGAAGTCTACAATGAATAATCTCCTTAACATGCAATACCCTTGTTGCGAAAGACAAGCATCTCCAGTTCTCCAGGCTTCCCAAAACTGTACGTTATTTTACATTGTGACGCAGCCGGACGCGACTACGTGAAATGGAACGTACGCTGTCTAGGCTGTTGGCACCATCGACAAGAATCACGAGAGGACGAAGGTGTGCTTTCATTTACCAAAAAAAAGTTAAAGCTCAAAAAGGTTGAGTCCGAAATTCCTAAAAATTTAAGTAGCTCATAAATAACGAAGGAAAAATAATCTCTAAAAACCTCCTAAATAAAAACTAAGCTAAAAACTTCAATGAGATTTAGAAAAGGATTTAAAGCTTGCCAATCTTAGCATGGAACCTTCTTGGGTACCTATTTCTACAGTATTTTGTCTATGTCATTTCAAAATATTTTTTATTTTGGATTATATCTGTTTTGGCGTCAACAATTTTATAATTTGTACCGTCTTTATTTCATCAAGGATAATATTATTTTAAAAGATAAATCATTGGGTATTTTTCAAAGAGCTATTTAAATTATCTAACTAAATAATTGTTTCTATAGTAGCGAGGATTGTTTGATCAATGGAGTTGTAGGTGTTTACGTTTCAAGTCGGAAGCTCACGTTCATCTCCTTGGCACAAAATGTCAAGCCCTACCAAAGATCTAAATTCTGCATCGATGTTTATGCAAAAAGGCGATGGTGTACGAACCAGGAGCCCCTCTCTTTCTCCTTCCTCAAGAAGAAGTTCATCGATCGAAAAACCCAAAGAAGTACCCGCAGAGGTGATAACTGTCAAAGACTTTTTCGACTTTATGAAGACCGCGTATCAAGTTTACGAGCACTTAGATGATGGGGGCGAAGATGAGGGATCGAAAATAAACTGGGATGAGCTTACGAAATTGACTGTGCTCAACCATGAGATTGACCAACACGAAAGAGATCTTTTAGCGCTTACATCGTCGGCAGAACCGTGTAATAAAACATATAGCAGTAAAAGCGACACGACCTTGCAGCTATTAAAAACCGGAGGTTCAAAAGCTAAGAGGTATAGTTGCAGTGAACTTGAAGGTGAGTTAGTAGAAAATCAGTATGAATTTAAGCGCTATTTACCGCGTTAAGCAATTATTTGATTTCAAGGTATTTAATTTAAAGTTTTCCTGTTTGGTTCTAGGAAAAGGCCGAAGAAAATCACTGCCTCGTGAAGCAAGGGTGGAAATGCTTGGTGTTTGGACAGAGGCGAATTTAAATTGCAAATTAAATGATGTAAGAAGGTCCTAGATAATTAGTCCTACTTTCAATTTACCCGCCGTATTGCTAGGTTCAAATACTGCCCAATAGATGTCGCTGTTATAATCTTTTGCAGGTTATAAATGAAGGAATTTTGGATTCTATTTTGCCGTACCTAATCGGATACAAGAAGCCTTCCAGAACCAGTAGCGCCTACCATCCTATTATCAAGAAGGTACCTTCAATCAGCGAGGTTAAGAAGCCTGCTAGTTTTGGAGGTAAAAAATATTAGCACAAAAATAACATAATAAAAGATCTAAAATTGCAAGACATAGCTACTTACCATAATATTTTTATTTGTCATAGCTTTTGTAGATGAGAAAGAGTCAAGGGATCGGCTAGGAAGACGAAAATCTATAGTATCAGCAACTGAGGCGGAACATCAAAATCAAAAACAGGAGTAAGTAATAATAATTCAATATTTTCGTGATACTTCACAACATCCGATATGGTCTAGTGGCTAGGATACCTGGCTCTCACCCAGGAGGCTCGGGTTCGATTCCCGGTATCGGAATAACTTTTTGCATTTTATTTTTTAGCGGTGACGTGGAAATTCACGTTTGCGATGAAGTGAAGGGGTTGAAGAGGGATTTTAGATGTCCTCAGAAGCTATTAGTGTCCAAAATGGGGTACTTTGCCGACGTGACGGCGGGTCAGAGGCTTGAAGACATGGACATCTCAGTTCACTGCGATATTCAGGTAAGCAACGCTATCGATACATTTTCAGATAATTCTATATCAATAGCTTCCAAAATAATCATTTACACAAGATCGTAACAAGATCTTTGAAGGTTGGATTCAAGGTATCCGAAGTTAGTTCCGAGCAACGCCAACTCCCCTAGGCGTACACTCTCTATTACGTATCTGTTATTTAAATAATCGTGTCAGATTTTCTATGAAATTAGCTAAGCATAATGTTTTGTATATGAAATATCAAGGATTTTAGAACCGAGTATAGTTAAAATTCTCTGACAGATACCTAGATACAAAAGATATTAATTCAACGGTAACATGATTAAGACCTTGGTAAATTAAAATAAACAATTATATTATACGCGAGAATCTCCGGGTTAACAAAAAAATATCTGAGCGTCTGGTTGAAACGACGTGTGACCCGAGAGTTGGTCAGTGTCTGGCGCAGCGCATCTGCATTGCCATACAGCGAGGCAGTGCAGCCTTCTCTTGATGCTTCCGACTGATTAGCTACCTGTAGTTTGTTTGAGTCTGCAGTTAGCTGAATTATTTCTATAATAAATACTAGTTCTAATTTGGCTATTAATTTCTTATTTTCTTTGTTCATAAATGTATAAATAATAATAATAATAATAAATAAATAAATAATGCCGGACAGTCCACACATCATCTAGCCCTAAGCTAAGCAGTGCTTGAGTTAATGGTATTACTGTAAAGGCGCTGTTTCCAGATTTTCGACTGGCTCATGCGCTGGGTGAAGCGAGACTCCATCCTAGTGGCGGAGTGGCCGCTGCTTGACCCGCACAACGTCGTGCCGATACTCGTCTCCGCCTCCTTTCTGCAGGTCGGACTTAGGGCTAAGCCCATCACAGATCTAGCTATGTACCGAGCTATACTGTGAAGCTGTAACGATGTAATAATATACATATGGGTTGGCTTCATTTCTGTTTTGGTAATCTAAGCTTTGGTTCCTCGAAAATTGGTACAGAAGATACATATATGGCGCTATGCCAATGCCTTACCATGATTCATATAGCTATATATTAAAGCTTAGTTTGTGATGGGCTTTATAGCAAGAAAGAAATAGTTTATTAGACAAAACCTAGAACAGACACATAGAAAGTTAGTACAATACTATAGCAAAATAAAACAATACATTAGGACCAGTATCGAAACTAAGCCTAGTTGAAGAAATAAATACCTACGCTCCATTATAGCACTAGGGTTGTAACTTTACGGCGCGCGCAGACACTGCAGCGCAGGTGGCGCGTGGGCAACGCTCAGGAGCGGCTGCAAACCGTACCGTGTTTCAATCCGAAAATGCATGTGAATTCTACCTAGCAATTAAAAAACCATTTCTTAATATGTCAATCTTAATTATTACAAATGATTCACATAAAAGTACTTGCGTCTACTACGACACGTCGGAATTCTTTATAGGAATTTTTGTATAAAATATTCTCATTCTTTCGCTATACAACCTGAAAGACGGCGGTTTAACCGCCGCAGTGTTGTTCCGGCTACGGCAATTGCCGTATTATACGGCTTTCGGGTGGGTAAATCGTCAAGAATACGGCATACGGCAGACATTTCAAAGCCGTATATTATTTGTATGAAATTATACGGCCGGTATCAGAAGCGTTGACATAAATGATTTTTTTCGTATTACGGAACGCACTAGCGACAGGCTTCTTTCTGGCTAAGGGTTTCCCTAAAGTCATAAACTAACCTAATAAAATACTTACTAGTGTTGGCACACCTAGCGACTTTATTATTTTGTCACTTTGTTATAAATGTTGTATTGTTCTAGTGTGTGCAATGTAAATTTTCTTTTTAATTACAACACTTAACTTAGGACTGCCTTATCATTTGAAGACTTGAACTTATTTCTGCAATGATTGCTTCAGTTTCCAGTTATATTAGTATAAAGTTATCTTTGCTGGATTGTAACAATGAGATGTTCAATCAAAACTAAAAAATAAACAGATCAAAACTTAGCACACCAAACCAAAATATAGGAAACAGTGACGACTTTTATAGAAAAAAATGCGCTCCAGCTACCAATGATACGTTTATTTTTAATTTTTTTGTTCCTTTACGTTATAATCTGCCGTTTTTAGTAATCTTACTAATGGGTAGGATTTTATGGCGTCGGATTAGCGATATTTGTAAACATTTGTTATAAAAAATTTGAATATACGGCCCGTTTTTCTGATTTTGCCCTAAAATACGGCAATTTTTTGATTAAGATACGGCCACCCTAAAATTGACTTGGAACAACACTGAACCGCCGTCATTCTGGATTTGCAAATAAATTCAAGAATTCATTATGATCAGTTACACGGACTCATTATTCGATAACAATAATAAATTAATAATAATAGTACATTTTTCTTATATTAATCAGCAGGAAGTTTAAAATACGAAAGCTCCGGTTTCGATGAAACTGAGTTCACACAGCTGTACCTATACAACGCAATATTATCGAGCATTTTTCAAAAAACTAAATTACGCATGAACGCTCGTCGCGACGCGACACCCGCTACTGACAGCACTGCGAAAACCCCTTATAGCTCTCGTAAATGCGCATGCTTGTGTGAGTGAGCCGTTTCGAGCGTTTGTAGGTAGTTTCCACACTGTCTATATGTACACTGTGACATTAAGGCAAACACAGAGAGGCTACTTAGGTACGAACTATGAAAGAGATAGGTAGGTACCTACAATAAAAACACTGTATGCCATAAGTACCACTTTGTAAAGGTAAACCTTCCTTGCCCAAATGCGAAAGTTTTAGACCAAGTATGATAACTTTAGTCACAGAATTTCATATTTTAGCATAATAAATACAAAAATTAAAATGGTAAATTGTAGATGGAGCCACTGCTGCAAGACTGCCTGATGTACTGCCACTCGCACATGAGCGAGATTGTGAAGACGTCCACCAACCTCGCCTGCCTGAGCGACGCTCTACTCACCAGGTGGGTTCTGATCTGACATGAGGATGGTAGCTGATGTTTCTCTACTCTTATCGTATCTTAGCAAGTGCTGTGGTAAACAAGAGTCCCAGCTGTAAGGCTGGATTAGGAACGGTTTCTTAGTCCAATACATTCGTTTCCTAAAAAAATCTCAAAACAACCAAGTTATCTGTGAATATTATGTGTGGAATGGGCAAACCAAGCGCGAAAAACGTGTAGGTAAAGTAACATGCGTTTACCGTGTTATTTGAAGAGAATGAATGAATAAAATCTTTATTAGTAGCTTAAAATGTCAAAGTTAAAAGTGCCGTGTGGTGCCGGCATAGAATTTCACCACCCCAACTCTTCCCGTGGGTGTCGTAAGAGGCGACTAAGGGAAACACACCGGGGGGCGGGCAGCAGCGCCTTCTGCAGAACAACTACACCGAACTGCGATCCCCAACCCGCATGCCCAGCGTGGGGATTATGGGCAATAACCCCCACATAATGATGCCATCTATGGCGCTCATTAGGGGAGGCCTATGTCCAGCAGTGGACTATTATAGGATGGTGATGTTGATGATGTTGATGTTGTAGCTTAAAACTATTACAATTTTATACAAACTGAAACTAATATTAAAAAAAGCAACACCATAAAAACTAAATTAAAATACCCACCCATTAAAAAAATATCATATAGCTCATTTGCGCATATTTTTGATTGCGATAACGCGTTTAGCTAAAGAGGATCACTTTTTGCCCGCCTGTAAGATTTGGCAGAGCAAAGTTTGTCCTGACGTCATTCAATTAAGTGAAAGGCTCTCTGCAGGCTAGCCGCTATGTACACGAACTCTGAGCTGGAGTCCATAAAGGACCGCAAGGACAAGATCCAGTCCCGTCTCTACTGCAAGCTGATCCTATCGCTCGCGGAGCCGGTGCCCGAGACGCTGCGCGGGCACCACTCCACGCTGGCCACGCTCTTCAAGTGCACCAAGTAAGGAACCCTCTATCAATAACGAACGCCGCCGTACCTATTGTGTACCATTTTAGTTATTAGGACTTTATATTTTTGTATGTATGTTAGTCTGTAAGGTATTTGTTGATATGGGCCCTAGAATAAGTTTTTTACCATCTTAACTTAACTGTTCTTATGTTGCAGTTATATGTTCAAATAATTTTTATTTATTAATAACTTGAGTTTTTTAGTCTTGCAAATAGGCACTAAGATATCACACAGCCTATGTTATCTACAGCTGGACATGCCTCCCCTAATGAGTGCCATAGCGCTCTGTCTTCAGCTTGTCGCATCCAGCATCTGACAGCAGTCTTTCGCAGATCGCCATCCCATCTGGCAGGAGGGCGTTCAACACTAGGTTTACCGAGTCGCGGTCTCCACTTAAGAACACGTTTATAGCGGTTATTGGTTCTTCGCGAAATATGGCAGTATTACATTTATAATAAATACTAAATACAGTAATTTATTATAAAAAAGAAATAAGTAGATATTGATTTCTCTTTACTTAAATTTTTGTCCACTAGTGGAAGAAGTGAAAATGAAACCACTAGCACATTCATATATAGCTTATGTGTCTAATGCAATGTATGTTTTGCCTATCTAAATCTAAGTTTAATGTGATTTAGATACATGTCAATAAGCAGCATCTACAAAGGGCTTACCCAGTCATTGCTACAGTAGGTACCTACGTATTGATAGTCGTCGTCTCTGCAGATGCAACAAGCTGTTGGGCCGGCATGTCGCGGAACAAGTGCCGTGCCAGCCTTCCAGCATGCGCATCGACAGGCGCGGGCGCGTGCTGTCCGCGCACAACAAGTAAGCATTGCTGTTAGAGACACGACACGTGCTGTCCGCACACAACAAGTAAGCATTGCTGTTAGAGACACGACACGTGCTGTCCGCACACAACAAGTAAGCATTGATGTTAGAGACACGACACGTGCTGTCCGCACACAACAAGTAAGCATTGCTGTTAGAGACACGACACGTGCTGTCCGCGCACAACAAGTAAGCATTGTTGATAGAGACATGACACGTGCTGTCCGCACACAACAAGTAAGCATTGCTGTTTGGGACACGACACCTTCATCACTGTAGAGTAGGATGTATTCTTGAGAATTTGTTTGTTTCCGATGAAAATGCAATATTTTGGCCGGTCAGTTACTAAATACGACTTTAGGGTAAAGCTGTTTTTTTAAAGTAAGGTGATGTTGTACCGAAACTTCTGCTTAATGCTGGACTATTCCCACACTATCATCTAGCCCCAAATTAAACAGTACTAGATGACTGGTATACAATATAGGTATTACCTACATATATATTTAATATTTTTTATTACTATATTTTGACTTGCCGCGGCTTTACACGGGTGCATGTTATAATTATAAACTTTCTTCTTGAATCACTATCTATTAAAACAACCGCAACAAAATCCGTAGTTTTAAAGATCTAAGCATACATACATTCTACATACATAGTTTGTACTACATAGTCAAAATCTAAATGAAAGTGCTTTATGTCCTTTAGACCTTACAGGACTCTTGGAAACTGGGAAAGACAGCAAGAAGCGACGATATTTTATACCATGCACATGTAGTGAAGAGTTACAAGTTATCCCCAGTAGTTTTAAACATAGGTACAGCTGAGGTATTCTGTCTGTCAGGGACCTCGCGTGGAACCTGAACGAGTACATATCCTGGTTGTACGGCGAGCTGCGCTCGTGGCGGCGCGTGTACTGGCGCCTGTGGGCCGACTGCCACTTCCTGCGCTGCCAGCTCTGCGACACATACTTCCCGGCCTACCAGGTACCTACTACCCACTAGGTGATAGCGATAGGGACCAACAGTCTCAACGAGCACATATCTTGACTACATAACCTATAGCTCTGCGACACCTACTTCCCGGCCTATCAGGTACGACTACCCAGCTCTGATCTCGACCACGCCCGACCATACCGCGGAACATCCGCCCACGAGCTCTCTCCTCCGTAGACCGGACAGGTTCTCGGTGACCCCGTTGACTCTATCACCGGCGCTAACCCAGAGTTGATCGCAACCAGTCCTTATTCACTTCCGCACACAACACACACGACTTTTGACCCCGCCGGATGTGGGGTCGTAAAATTCCTATGAAGCAAGGAATTCTACAACCCCACAGCAGGCAAAACCTTCTCCTCCTCTTGTAGCATCCGGCAACAGCTTAAGCTGAGTTACGTACCTAAATGGGGGCCTTTTTGTGTGTTGCCCCGCCCCGTTTTAATTTAACCGGTGTGGCCCCCTCTGCGCCCGCAAAAAGTCCTGTATATAGAATACTAACCGCTCGAGGCGAGTCACAGTACGGGCCGGGTGCTGGATGTCGCCTCGCTTGCGAGGTGTCCACGCGCCGACACGGCGAGTGGTCCACTCGATGATAGAAGAGATGATGCTTGCGGCGTTGGCCACGCGGTGTCCACCAGGAGAAGCACGAGTGGACGCCAAGCGACGAGGCGGTGCGAGTCGGTGCCAGGTAGGAGTGGTGACCATTAGGGTGGTGTGTTCCAGATGGAGTGGTGCTCCCACCACCCGCAGCCCGCGGCGATGCTCTGCGAGGAGGGCGGCGCTCCGCTGGCCGCCGGCCGGTACCCCTGCTGCGGGGAGCGCGCCTACCGCTTCGAGACACTCACCAGGAATACGGTAACTACTGGGAATAAGGAAGTGTCCATTTAAATAAAAATGAAAAATACTCTTCTAAATTGAAGGGCGGAGAAATTATAACATATGAGACGAAAGAATTGGTTGAATAACAGTTACAGCCAACGGTAGAATTACGGGACTGATTGACGGTTGCAGCTGTTTCTGTAAATGTTGAGTCAATGGACTAGTAGGTAATGTAAAGTTAAGATATCGATTTTGGTGTAACTTGAACCCGCTTATTTGATTTCGTGGTGTAGTGTTCTGAGGGAGAGTCGCGTACACCGAAATAGATTTTTTTTGGGATATTGTTAAATTTAGACCTTACAGTGTGTCTACCATGAGTTGTCATGACGTTACTACAGTAGTTACGTAAATACGCAGATAGTATAGTGAGCCTCTTTATTGGTACCAGGACTCTTGGACACAACGTAGGTAGGAACCCCTAACCCCTGCTGTAAATATAGATTCAGATAGCTTAGACTATCACTAGAAAAACTGAACCTGGGTCCTTTCGGACCTGGAAAAACCGTCTAACACTGTGAAACCTGTGTGATGCAGGGTTGTCAGTTCCGCGAGCACGCGCCGAGCGAGTACGAGGTGACGGACAGCGCCGTGATGGAGGTGTACCAGCAGTTCCGTGACGTCATCGCCATGCGCCCGCCGCAGCTCATGTTCCCCGAGAGGCTCACCAAGCTGGTCCCTAGAGGTAACTCGCGTGACAATAACAACATCAGCCTATAATAGTCCAGTCCACTGCTAGACATAGGGCGCCCCTAATGCGCGCAAGCCAGTCTCCAAAGGTAACTCACGCTATCTATGTATAAACTAAACGAAAAATATTATAAAATTATAAAACAAAACATAGGTAGGTACTGTGTGTATTATCCAGCATTATTCATTATATAAATATTGTTTAGTAAAATACATATTTATTTTACTAAACAATATTTATTTATACTTTTGTCTACCGATAAAGACTGACCTTGCTTATAGAATAAGCACGTAGACAAAGATGATTATATGTAAAATCGTTTATCAAATTATTATAAAATAAAGGATAACGTGTTATTGATTTACTCTTCCCTTAATCTTTTTGTCCACTTGTGAAACAAGTGAAAAAGAAACCACAAGTACCTAGTACAATTGTAAATAGCAACGTGACGTTCAGACAGCGCCGCCGAGGGCAGCAGCCGTCTACAATGCAAGGAGGTATTCTGGTGGGAAGGCGTCCAGCTGGCGCCGCCGCGCGCGCCGCTCGGCCTCCTCGGCAAGCTTTACACCAGCAACTGCAAGTTCAACCGTGAGCTAACCCGTGCTGTACACGTAGTCATCGTCATCCTCAGCCGATATCAGTCCACTGCTGGACGGACATAGGCCTCTCCAGTAGGCCAAGCACAGGGATTGTTCTCTAGGGTAGAATAGACAATAATGGCATCACATCGCCATACATTGCGTACATTATTGAAGTTGAAGAAATTAATTTCAAATCATTTACGCATTCGATGACAAAGTGACGTAATTTTTGTCTATTCTACCTTAGACAAGAAAGCCGTGCTTGCCCTACTGATGAGCGCCATATGGCTTTATTATATACATGTAGACAATTCAGATGTTGCCAAAACTAAACAGGACAGCTGCCACTACATTACACTAGTATATCTATGTCTCGGTAAAAAAAATACTAAAAAACCAAATGGGAACTAGTAATTACAATTTAAAAAATTGCTGATTGCAGACTATTGCAAACAAACTACGGGTAATATATATAATAGCTTAATTGATCCAAATTAATACCAGTATCGAAAGTGTCCCTAACATGCTAGACGCATTGCCTCGCTGTATGGAAATGCTGATGCTCGCCAAATAATGACCAGACTCTCGGGTCACACGTAGCTTTAACCAGACGCTCTGTTTTTTTTTTAATTGGACACATACCCTCTGTTCTCCATAAAGAACACAGATACAATACGTTGAAAAAGTAATAATAAACTAATAAGTATCTATGTAGGTAGATGGACAATGAGTGCTGCAGTAGGAAATAGTTCCAGGCTCAGCATAAAGCCAACTGTTATGAACAGAAGCTGCTGTTATTCTGCCTTTGAACAGAACAAGAACACAGGACCTTGCGATTGCAAATGTCACCGTCGTTGTAACAATCAAAATAAAAGATTAATCATTTCTAATGCTGTCGATATAGTTTTAGTGACATCTTAATTGACACGTAAGGAATTTTATAAAATCCGACCAGACCTAAAATAAACTATACTTAACTAAAAAATGTGTAAGAATGGAATGATCAGTTACAGTCACTTTAGCAGATATAAAGTCGATTCCGGAGAATCATTTTTAAAGAAATGACCAAAATTTCGATTTAAATTCTTCTCTGGATCTTGAATTTAATAAAACTAATAATATGACTATATATATAATAAGTACAAAATAGCAGAACGCTGTACATAAGCTACATAATTGGCAATACATGTAGCATCCATGTCATCAGCTTTAGATGCAATTGGCAACCTAGATTGTGATGTAAATACACTGATATACTCATCTCTAACATACGCAACGCTTGATGATGACTCATTCAAGCGCCTACTAAGGACAATCCTTTAAATTGAACTAGGAACTCTTCAGATATCTATCTGCAGCTCTATTAATACTGGGTAATATACTATTCTACAAAATTATATGAATTAAAAATTGATTTATTTTTTAAAATAATTATCTGAAACAAAATTAAATTGACATTAAAGCGCTATCCACACATTTCCGGGAACTCGTCTCGGCCGTGTTCCGTCAGGGACGGGGAAAAAATCGGTTACGTACAAATTGTATGAACTTGTTCACACAGCTCCGTGTCAGGGGTCAGGAAATTTTATGAACTTGTTCACACAACTCGGAACACGGATAGCCCTGACCCGGAACTGACCCGGAAATGTGTGGATAGCGCTTTATTTTATCAATATCAATTGCGATGCAGCGGGCACTTCGCAGTATTTTTTCTCATTAAACTACTTTCATAATTTATCGAAATGTAAAATAACCCTCATATAATAACAACCGGTATAATAACGCTACCGAAACTAACACGAAATACCTTTGAAAGAAAAAACCTTGAAGTAAAGAACCGGTATAGGTCCGGTAACGCTGTCATGGTAACCTGCGTTCCACTACCAGATCATTAAAAAAAATATCGGATACATGCGTCGCTTTGTCGTCCGTTGCGTTGCGTATATTTGAGATGGGTGATGTGCGGCACGCAGCGAGCGTGCGGCCCGCGTCCCCCGCCGCCGCCGCAGCCCCCGCGCGCGCCTCGCCCGAGCCCGAGAGGAAGCCTCTCAACGAGAAAGATACCAAACAGAAGGTAACTATACACCTCGATCATTTTAAATCACACTTGATGACTTGACGTTGTTTCACCACCAAACAAAACACTGGCGATCAACGCTTGTGTTTTGTTTTTGAAGTAAACACTGACTATATTCGCTAGTTTTTGTTTTTTTTAAGGTAAACACTGCCTATCATCGCTAGTATTTTGTTTTTAAAATGGAGAGTCATGTCAGCAAGAAAAAAACCGGTAAAATAAACCCCCCCTCCCCCCGTATAAGTCCGATCG
>OZ007541.1:518176-539829 GCA_963931895.1 Eupithecia pulchellata | reverse complement strand
CTCTTGATCACACCTGATCTTTTATTTATCATCATCAACCCTTATTCCACAGCTGCATATGCCTGCAGCTTTTGGCAGATCGTCATTTTACTTGGCTGGAGGGAGTTATTTGTACCATACTCATATTAAGAGGAAAGATTTGATTATCGTAGCAACAGCATTATCTTTGTTTATTCTGTTTCTTGGATAAATCATACAGAAATAATGTTCATTACAGACTATGTTGGCTCTATAATAGTCGAAACCTTCGTAAGTCCCCATTTTTGTGTCTACAGATTCGCATCTCTATCTCTCCAAGGTTTATGAAATACTTCATTGTACCCTTACTCAAACCTGTCAACAATTATGAAACTTTATAGTCATTCTTGTACCAAACAGAACTTAAATGAGTGGCTAGGGTATAAAGGAACCCGGGAGAAAGGGCAGCAGCTTTCGTACTTCTGGGATCTCTGATCTGCCTGCTAAGCATTGTGATTATACTTGGTCAGGTTATACTAGATTGTACTCACGACAATTTGATAGAGTGACTATTAGAAAGTGGGACCATTTCAAAGTCTGACCTTATGAAAATAAAGGCATCTAAATTAGAAAATACCTAGCTAAGGCAAAGTGAATAGATGACTTGAAAACTTCGTTATTCATCATCGCCACCTCAGGTGAGATTGTGGACAAACAAAGCTCTATTGAACTAAAAGTGCTTAAATTAATTAGATATTTAGAACTTTTGAGGCTGCCCAACATATAAATAAAAGAGTATAGTTCAGTCACGATGTTTATTGACTCTTACTTAGCTAGTTTAGAAGGCCATCCTGTGCGGGAACTGGCTGGATCTCAGTCCGAAGGCTGACTTGAGGTATCCGCGGAGCACCTTCTTGTCGGAGCGCTTGCCAATAGCCTTGATTACCGCCTCGTCAACTAACTTCTGGTCGGATTTGCGCTGCTCAGAGGGCACGTATTTCTGGGAAAGGAAACGAGAGTAAATTATGGGCGTCATAAAATAAAATAGAAGATAAGTATAATTTATATGGATGTAGCATAGAATGCGACTACAACTTTTCGAATATGGATGGCTCTGCATAAAATTCGCGCGTCGAATGATGTGAGTGGGTGAATCAACTATTTTACCCACACTTTTCTGTCCCGACCATTTCTTATTAAAATACGCTAATTGGTTATATTTACACTCATAATGAGTACAACAATAGTATCTAAGATTATTAGGCACAACGGGCAACTTTATTTACGTTCTCAAAAAAAATAATTTCCATGAAAATTCATGGTTAACTCAGTACACGACATTTTTTTTGTCTACTGAGTTACCATAAAATGAACACGAAAAATTTCGTTTTACATGAAATTATACTTCTTGGTTTCGGTTAATTCTGAATACATATTATAACAATAAGTAATAGTTTATCGTGTGCATAACAAAATAGAGATGGACCAAATAATTTTTCCATAAAAATATGTCTAAGCTGTGTCCCTTACTAGATTTTACTTTGTATGTTGAGTTACCCTTGTACACTTGTTACATATTTGGCGCTATTTGCCGTCTTTTGTGTTTTCATGGCGCGGCGGTGTCCTTTAATAGCGCCGTCGATCTTTTTTTAACCATACATTTGCCCTAACCTGTCCGTGTGAATAAAATACTGTGTGGGTAAAATAGTTGATTCACCCGAGTACATGTGTAGGAATGAGAACAGTTAATTAAAAACAGAAACCAAAGAGCAATGTATATGCAATATAATCCTTTTTGATTGATTTGGCACCTTGGGAAGCCCAGGAAACATGAAGTAATGAAGATACGAAATTATTTATACTTCGTGAAACTTTGCTATCCTATAAATAAGCAAAAGAACTCTCCTTGTGCAGTCATATAATAAAGCGTAAGGAACCTCGGACGAAAGCAATATTAGACTACTAACCTCTTTTTTGCTACCAAATATATCTTCCCCAGCCTTCCGCTTGACGGAGCGTTTGATGCTCTTCTTGTTCTTCTTGAAGTACTCATCGTTCAGGTTCTCCGGCAGCTTAAAGTCTCCGAGGTCCACCTTGGTGCTGGTGCCAATCACGTAGCGCTGGGGCACGCGCCGGAGCGGGCACGCGTTGAACTGGAAGTGCACGGTGACATTTTGATTCCTAGTTTGATTAGCTACAACAATTGTTGTTGATGTGATCAGAGCTGACAGTTTGGTTTGAGATTTCTGACATTTGTTTCTTTCGTGGTAAGATAGATCGTTTCGTGCGATTCAACATCATCAAATTCCTTAATTTTTCAAAGATTCTCCTAATCCGCCAGTATCATATCTAAAATCCGAAAGGCTTTAGAAGCAGAATGAGGTTAATTGTTGTTGCTTATCTACAACTTTACCCTAGGTAAATAATCTAGTTTGATAGGTGGGTAGTCATGAGAGAGAAAAACATAGGCCTTTTCTAAAATGCCTATGTTTTTCTCTTTTCTCTTTTAAAGCAGTAACCCAAGCTTAAACAATCTATGGAGCTGTAGTGGAGTCTTTAAAAATTAAGCCTTTTATTACTAAAATCAAAATCAACATTATGTCAAATAGACTTCTGCTGTTTTGCTATAAAATAAGGCCTACATTAGCAAGTCATTTTGTCTGCCTTCTTTAAAATTTTCTGCATAATAATAAAACATTAAAGTTTTTGGGTAAATCAATAATACAATAAAAATTACACTGGACAATCCATGCAGCATCATCTAGCCTTAAAGTGAACAAAGACAATAGTAATATTAAATTAGACCAGACTTTGTTACCGTCAGGTTTTTTTAACATATACTACTCACAGCAAAAGGTCCAGTGACAAGCAGAAGACCGCTGGGCAGGATTCCGACGAGGATGACCCTCTTGCCAGCGTGTCGGCCAGCAAGGAGGATCAGAACTGTACCAGGAGTCAGGGTGGGCCTGATCTTGCGGACATGTTTGCTGAAGGTCTTGTGGTGGGGGACTTGACGGATCCTGAAAGGAAAAATGAGAATAGACATCATTTTTGTGATCCTGTGCCCAAAGGGTGCCAACTGAACCCACAGTTAGTAATAACAAAGCCTCCACTATCTGTCTGTGAGTTGGAACTATAAGGGATGCAATTTTCAAGAAGTAGGTATGTATTTCTTTTACTTACAGTGAAATTAGTTGAAACTGAGAAGGCCAACATCAATACTGAGTATGTATTACCAAAATTATGTGTAGCAGTCAGCAAAATAGCTTTGTACCATGGTATGTAACCCTTCATGTGAAGAATGGTTGGATGTATCTATTAGATTTTATTTCAGAATTAACTAAATTGTGAATAATCTTGGTATAGAATTGGCTAAATAAATTATCACATTACAAAATGTTTATTTCTCTTGGCCTTGTTATGCAGGGGGAAAATGCACAATACACTTCTGTGCGAGATGTCAGTGCAGATCTTGGTTCCCCCACTTAGAATTAGAATTATCTTGAGTTTGATTATCTTATTCTATGTGGGGGAATACCTTGATTGGGTAATGGATAGCAAGAAATTATCTTGATATAACTGGATTAGGCTACTAAATAAATGCTATATACAACAACTTACTTGTCCTGTGTGGGGTAGAAGGACTTTCTACGGTTTAGAAGAACTTTACGGGTTCCTCCGTTCTTCTCTCCACCAATGGTCTTGACAACAACTGTGGGCTGTTTGGGCTTCTCAGCTTTAGGGTTCTTCTTACCCACAAACTTGTACAGAGCCTGGAGAACAAAGCATTATAGTAAGATATGCTATTTATCACAGTAACTTGTTGAAAAAAATTCAATGTAATAGTAAGAAGTAGGAAGATTAATTTATTATACACTAGGACTTACGTTTACAAATATAAAGGTCATGTAGTCGAGTCATATGAAACTAGCCTAGGCACTAACCTTCTTGTGGTACATTTTGCTCTTGGAGAAACGGACAACACCATTTCCCAAATCGTAATTCCTCGGTTTACCAACTTTCTTGGCCTTGGCGACGCCACCAGCGGGTGCCGCGGCGGGCTTAGCCGCCGCCTTGGGTTGTGGGGGCGCCATCTCTATCTGCAACCATCAGAGCAACCTCAAAAACAATGTAACACCTGACTTCGAGGTTATGTCTCATTTGTTTTGGAAAGCAATTTCTCCGGACAAGTGATTCAAACGCTTCCTTAAAGCTCAGCCACAACTGTTTAACACTCGGAAACTAAGGTTTCACTGATAGATCCGTGGAATCACTGGAATAACACTAGCACTTTATCGAAGAACGTCGAAGTTTATCACGAATAAACAATGTTTTGTGGGGCAATGTGTAATAAAATATTGCACTGAATCACTTGTCTGAAGAATGTATTTTTCAATTCATACGGAGTTTTGTAGGGATTTTGCGAATTTACTGCAATTAATTCGGATTTATTTTCAACAAAAACACAATCTCCAACTCACATTCGTACCGGGTTCAAGAAAAAGAATTTTTTGACAGATATTTTGTCTATGGTCAGTCGAGTAGTGATGTTTTGACAAGTAAGATTAACTAGATACAAAAGATTTTCATAAAAAAAAATATCAGTTTTCTTGATTGCTTATTGTACTTTTACTCACTTTCATTTGTAGGCAAAAATCTATTTTAGCTTTTCTGTAAATGAAAGGTTTTAATCGACAGATATATTAAGATTGAATAAGTACTGTATACTTATAAAAAAAAAAATCTTAAACTTGAAAACTAGGTATCTCATCAGTCATCTCATCTCATCATCTATATCAATATATTTATAATCGATGATCATTTGAAATCGAGGGAAAGCCAAATAAAGCCAACTTGACAGATGGAACCCTCAGACTAAGGAATAGAATAGACTTGAAATACCTACAAAAAAAAACGTGCATACCTAAAGTTAGTCTGGCACAAAAATGGCGGCCTGCCGTAGATTTGCGCGTATATTAACATTGAATATCGATAAGTAAGTACCTAATTGAGTTGCACGGAGTTGAATTCTAAATTTTCGAATATGAGTAAGTAGAAGAATAAGTACCTATCTTTAACCTCTGTTCAGTTTTATTTAGGTTTCTATACCTACGTGATCCGTAACGGGTCATTATCATTACATTACCCTCCGTCCTATCGTCTAAAAACGTGATACTACAATAGATTTCATCAAGTTCAATAAAAAACGCTATTTACTACGTACAGTACAGCTCAATTCAGTTAATATTAACACTGCAACTTCCCCAAGCTTTGGCTGGCACTCAATTCAATGAATATCCTCTATATTCAGTACTAATATGTTCATATAAGAAAATTATTTAGGTTGCCGCGCTCGGCCCAAGGTAAGTTTCGTGTGGACTGCCAGTATCTGCAGCTTGTACCTTGATGGCGTGTGTGGAAGAGTCTTAGACAATCACTGACCTATCGAGCCCTTTCCATCAAAAATTCTGTCCCTGGCACTACACCTTTGAATCTTGGTTAGCTTGGTTCAAAGTTGCTGACGCTGCTGTAAAGGATTTATTTTTATTGTTGTGTTATTGGTACTGCGTCGATGAAATAATTCGTTATCGATAATCGATGTTTTGAAAATACCGAACCCTAACTCTATTTACTATGACGAATAATTTTCTTCTAAAATCACATAATATTCATAGTAAAACATTAAATGAATAAAGAAAAGCAAGCGTATCTTTATAAATTTTCCCACAAATAGCAAAATGTTTGAAAATAATAGAAAATGTAAGATATTTTGAATGAATTCGGTAACTTTCCCATGCAACATTATATTTTGATGTTTTTTGTTGATTTTAATGCGGCAGCCAAACACTCTGCACATACACTTATAAAATGCATTATTCTCCAAGTTTGCACACTACAAAAAAACACAATTATCGCCTGCCTATTAACTCTAAATTTCCTTTATTTTCGAATTAAAACAAGTCCGGATGACAACTGATGTACTTGTTGTTGACTGCCACAAAACATGGCGACCGGCCGCAATGAGGTATTTTGTGACGTCACCAAGACAATGTTGTCATTTTCAGTCATGATAAAACTACTGTTGTCCTTTTTTACTCATGATTACCTTCATTAGTCAAAAAGAGATGCCGATATGTCAGTAACTCTGTTGTCGAAATACATCACACTTCTATAACTAACTGTTCGTATAGATGTTTATGCCAAGTCTATATTTTTTTTTTTATTCCTTTCATTCCATTCTTTATTCCTTCGTCTGAGATGGAACCGAACACAATTTACTGAAAGAAACTCGAACCATGATGAATGATGCAGAAGTTCTAGTGGTTATCCACGCTCAGACCATTATACATGTAGGTAGGTAAACTTAGAAAAAAACATTCAACTTAGAAAAAACGAAAACTTTATCTTTTCGGAAACTGTCATAATTGACTTTGAAAATACGACAAGGCAAACAATCACGCTATTTCGAGCTAATTATTAGGTCTATGCAAATCTGCATCAGAAATCAAATCACATGAGAAGAGAATCGAGACAAGTGCTCGAATAAAATAATTGAATGCAAGCACTATGTGAAATTTCTCTTTCTGAACGAAATATTAAATGTCAATAATGTCAATTTTGGCAACTTCCATCCTGAAAAGAAAACGTCAAATAAATTTAAGAAATTTCAGTGTTGAAAAATGGCTTCTTTGAGGAGCCCGGCTTCGCCGTCCGACGGCTATAAAAGGTTTAGTGATGATTTCGCAAACGCCAGCATCAACAATTACGGCTCAAACGTCACAAGTAAACAAAAAGCTATGATTTATTTAAGCACAGTAGCCGCAAGACTTTCTGTACGCTTCTTTTGTGATAACAATACATTTTGTGCCCATGTAACATTTTGTTTTAATTTCTCACCTGTAATAAGCAAAAGTTAATGTTCTCACACGTCTGCCTTTCGAATAATTCCGTAATAATCTTCACATCTGTTCATCTGGCGAAATGACGCAGGCTATGAGTCATAGACTCTTATTACTCCAAAACTAATCCGCATACTTCTTTATAATAAACATTTATGTTGCCCTATAAACTCAGCATAGAAGCTTCCTGTAGAAATGTGCAAATCCCTTTGCATGTAGTTTGCTTGCATGGTAACCTACTGCCAACAGCACAATATTATTGACATGATTCTCATTCATAAATTGATGTTACTACATAAGTATAGCAGTGGAAGTGTTATATCTAACTGTATTAGGTACTTACTATTTACAAAGTTATATTATTCCGAGTCTCTAACTGGTTAGATCTGGTTAGTTTTACATGCCCTCCTACTGTATCGGTTTGAACTCGATCAACCTAGAAAGATATCCCGCTAACTTCAGAGCTAAATCAGCACAGCATTATTAATTCTTAGTCATGGGGAAAGTAATAAACTAATGTACAGTGCGCGTCAGAATTAAGTACCCCCCTTGTCTACATAATATTTACGACTACTTCGAATTCCCTTGTAACTTGTCATAAATTTTCACATGCAAATATTTATCTACTACTACTGCTCTGTATTGACAGTTTTGTTGATTGCTTGTGTAAGTTCCTTGTGGGGTGAAATATATTTTTTACCTACCTATCTACATACCTACTGGGCAGAGAAAAATAATTAGGTTTCCTACGTTTTAAATACATGGACGGAGAGAAAGTTTCAAAATTTTTATTTGGCAACCAATTATTGTAAGCCTGCTATAAATAAGATGTTACTATTATTAGTCCACTGCTGGACAAAGGTCTCCTCTTATGAGCGCCTTGAAGCACCACACGGCCCTGAATAAGATGTTATGGGTGATATTATTCAGATGTGTGCAGTCAGACACCTCCCGCATTTATCAACGTTATCTTTACAGATTTACTATCAGTCAGGAGTTTCCAACACTCGGCTCACGTAAAAAGTTTAGTTTAAAGTAATGCGCGGCGATAATGCGGTGCCGATGGACTTCAATCAAGCCTTTTCTTGGTACATTTAGGCATTCACTGCTCAGCCCTAGTGGGGCAGTGGTTACTGCGATCTACAGCAAGGGCGCGCCACTGCTTTGAGCGGCCGGAGTATGTGATGCGTCTATTAGTTTCCATTACATAGCTACTTAATTTTACTTACGCCTTTTAACTGCGGAAAAAATTGGCACCGAGTCTACAGCCGCGCTGCACTGTCACTTATCTGCATCGATTTTTTTTATTTAGGTTGGTACTTTACCGAGGTGTTTGTAATTTTGTCGATAATTTACAAAAAGGTTTAGGTGCCCTGCACTTCAGTTCAATGCCGCTCTACTCTACATTTTCGTGAGTCACGAAACATGTCTAGGAATCAAACATTTTCGTAAGAAATTGTACTAAAAATCACAAAAGATGTCGAAAGTAGTGAGATTTAGTGACAAAGTGTACTATTCTATTCGGGATCAATGGTACAGGCTCAAATCTTGTAAGTGGAACGAGATTTTATACAATTTAACAATTGCCTTGTTTTAATCTATGTGGATTGAAGGAATTCGTCAAGAAAAACTCTAAAAAAGTTTTTCTTGACGAAATAGTCACCTGTCTAAATTGTTTGTCTAAGTAAACACTGGCCTTATTGCGATTAAGGTTTAGTGATGATGATTGTGATGGAAACGGATTTAATCCTTTGATCGATTGAAATCAAAAGAAAAATCGTTATCAAAAGATAACACTATCGAATACCTACCTGTCCCTTTGTTTCTACTTTTGTGTGATTGATGTTGTATTTTTATTAGGTATAACTTATTTAGCTGATTACTGATCCAGCAGGCTATTTCCACTTGTGGACATAAAATTGAACTGAGAAAATCAATAACATTTTATTTCTTATCACATAGTATAAAATAAAGTCCCATCCTTTTTGAATTTCGTGAATTCAGATTTATATGGCCGGTGTTGAAAAGTAACACAGTTAATCTTTGAGTATCTAGAACAGTTAATGGATCATGATTTTTTACCCAACTGCGAAAGGTGGGTTATGTTTTATACGTATGCAAAATAAAATAATAATGAAGTCGGCAACAAGGCAGCTAGCTACTACTGTCAAAATAATCAATATTCTAATAGCGTGCGTAACTGTAAATCACATGGTACACATTAACTGGCGAGAAAGCATCACAGCTGCCATTTACCGAGGAAGGTCGTTTGCAAATGATGAGGGTTGGAAGATAATGAACAGCTCACTTTTAGGCCGGCTCTGTCTGTATGTGGGCGAAGAAAGCAAAACACGGATGGGGCGACGGCTTCGGCGTCGGCTTGCCATTTATAGGTCGTTTGCAAATGACAGGGTTGGGCCGTATTTAAAAGCTCTGTGTCGAGATTTCTACGTCAGGTCGGCCAATTTTCAAAAACAATTGGGTGTGAACATAATGGAAACCGCCAGACTGAAAACTAATTACTTATAAGAAACAACCTCAAAATATCTAAATGGGTAGGTACTTATAGTAGGAGATTCTTGAAGTAGGTAGGAGAGGCAAGGTAGGTAGGTGAGGTAAGTTAGGTACCTACGTAATTTTTGAGCTGCCTAGACTTAGGAATCGAAATCAATGTTTACTTAGATACTCTAAATACCTACTTATTTCATAGCTGAAGAAGTGCCTCCAGTAATTCGATCCAGAATGCTTTCTTTAGCATCAAACCAGTAACATTTTACAATTTCGCTTTGCTATTTCAATCAAGTAGGTATCTATCTTTTTGGTCATAGTGATCATAAAATGTTATTTTTAGATAGATGACGCCAATGCGGTGGTGTTACGAATCTGCTATTGTCATTGGGAAAGGGAGCGCGGGACCGAAACTATGTCATTATCAGCTAAACTGTGCTTACGCCTATATACATTAAAATTTCTGCCCGCTTTACGCTTGTTTTACGGGATAAAATAGGATAAAATCTATTTCTTTGCCAAATGTCCTTTCAACTGTTGTCCTATGTCCGAGCCTCTAAGACCTTAGTCTCGAAAAGGTTTAGGTTTCAGAGAAAAAGCTATTTTAGCTCATCTCTGTTGACTAAATGGTAGGTAAACATTATGTATGCAATACTGTCTCAGATAAGCTACTGTAGGTAGGTATTAATTTTCATTAAATCAACGCTTTTGAAAAAGTTCTCAAGCACGATCCGCGTGGCTAGAAAAGAAAAACCGAAAAGAAATTAATAAAGAAAGGTTTTCCGAAAAAAAGTATAAAAGAAAAGTAGGTCTGGATTCGTTTCTAAAACCTTTCTTTTATTCTTCCCCGTTATTGCACAGGGATTCGTATAAGTACCTTACCTACCTATACGATATAAGCTAGTATTAACTATTGACGACCACTGTGGCGCGGTGGGCGAAGGACCTCCTGCGACGCATGAGGTTGCGGGTTCGATTCCCGCCTCGGGACAAATATTTGTACGATCTGCAGATATTTGTTCAGAGGTTCTGGTCGTTTTCTATGTATAATAAAAATATCTAACTATTTAATAATATTGTATTACGTATATCAGTCATCTAGTACCCATAACACAAGCTCTGCTTAGCTTGGGGCTAGACGATGCTGTGTGGATTGTCCAGCATTATTTATTTATTATTTATTAACTATCTTAAAAAGTCACCAGCCAACGAATCCCCGTTGAAAGCCTTTTAAAGCAACCTGAGGTTTCATTCGTCACGAGATCTCTAGTTCTTTCTATAGGCTGAATGGACCTACCTACCCGCACTGAATAATTTAGAGTTCAGCCTCGGGCTACAAGGTCGCCCTGACGTCATCGAAGCCGTGAAAGCCTTTTACAGCCTTTGATTATTACGTTAGCAATCTGTCTTACACCGCGGGGGGTTAACGTGATGCCATTCGAAGGGTTCAGGATGTAAAGGTCAATGTTTATGGGCGTGAGGCTCGCCGCGGGAGCGCGATAGACGCGGATTATATCGCCGATCGTGACACGCTATTTATTTATCTTACAAATGGACTTACAGCTAGGTAAACCAAAACGTCCAAGAGTCAAGAACAAGAATAACTAATGTAAGTAAGTTAGATCTTAAAAATACACAGATATTAATACAAAAGTCCTAATAATAATTTAGTGAGATTAATATAATTGAAATGTCACATTGTATTGTGTAGGTACCCAAGTCATATAGAGTTGTTATCAATGAATAAGTCGAAAAACTCGGTGGAAAAGCGGAACCTCAATTAAATAACCAAATTAGAACTGGTATTTACAATTGAATCAATCGACCTAACTGCAGACTGTTGCAAACTAACTAAAGGTAGTTCAACTGATCCATATCAATACCAGTTGGAAGTGTTCCCAAGATGCGGCTGCATTGCCTCGCTGTATGACAATACTGATGCGCTGCGCCAGATACTGACCAGCTCTCGGGTCAGACGTCGGTCGTCGCTACGACCAGGCGCTAAGAAAATTTTAGTATTAATTAGTATGTAGATTTTATTGAGTTCCGAAGTTCTGCTAAGCAATCCGTATAATCGTATACTACTTCTTTGCAATAGCATTCGTAAGATGTCCTACCTACTCTACGGTATGTTACTTATGCTTCTTTTACGATGTCGTATCGTCTTCGCGCAATATCGTAGCCTGACTGTCTAACATGCATGTCCCGATTACATTAAGACAGCATGGTATCTAGAGCACCTACTCTAAAATAAACCTCCATTTATAAAATACGTGTAAAATAAATATTACAACACTTTCCGTTTTATCTTCAGTCCTGACAGGTTAAATATTATTTCTTTTTCAACAACAAACATTAGCAAACTCATTTTAGCTCAATTCATCGAGATTGCGAGCCGTAGCTGAACTAATTTTGATTAAATTCTCATAGGTTATTTGAACTATGAAAAGTGTTATAAAAACCGTGAAAAGTGCGAGAGATAATGTGGTTTTTAGTATTGGTTTGTATTTATTACCCGCGAGGGATTGCTATTCAAATATTTTATTGGTATCCAAATAAATCTATGGCGCTCATTAGGGGAGGTCTATGTCCAGCAGAGGACTATTATAGGCTGGCGATGATGATGATCCAAATAAAAATATTCGAATAGCAATCCCTTCTGATAGGTACTCGTGTACTTGAAAATGAATAAAAAAATCGTTAAACCCTAAATGGTTGCCTACCTTTTGTGTTCTGTAATATCACACTAATAATTTGTAAATTCGAAATTGATGTTTAGATGGATGGCTGGATGCCAACTAATTAACGGATTTGGCTAAAATTTTGCATACAGGTAGTTCTAGACCTCAAAAAAAAAACTTAGAATAAATCAGTCCCATAAATCCGATGGGATAGTAAAACCTTTGTCGTGGATTCCAAACGGCTGTAACGATGTTGATCATTTAAGGCGCTCTGCAATTTCTTGATCATTGCAACAATATATTGAAACAGCGCAAAATCCCTGTCGCCCCTTGTAGCTTTGCGTCCAAGGCAAGTGACGACCTGGGGCCAGCTGGACCCGGCGCTACTAGATCCGGCACTGCCTTCTCTCGCCCTAACGCTGCCAATAGCTCGTTATGAAGGTAACCTAGGTAAGGTATAAGTTAGTAACCTAGGTATCACAGTCAAGTACTTAGCTTTAGTTAGACTTCCTAAAATACTTAAAGATTTTCAGATTTCAATAACTTTATTTTCTTTATGCCTACCAAATACTTAGCCACAAAGATTTAAATCTTTGCTTATACAAGGCACTTAGACAAAAGGGGAATTCTATATTCCCTTCTGTTTAAGTGCCTTGGCTATCCATCCATTTATTTATCATTGTATAATAATAATATTAAGCAAGCATGCGTGCCTGTCTGTTAGAAGTTTTCATTGTTAAACTTTTGACGTAGGTATTTGTTTCTGGTTAATTAATATTTTGACCCATTTTCACCGGTTAACTAAATCTATTTCTAGAATATTTAGTTCTCATTTAGTTACCATGCGAGTTAGGTTTTTTAGTAAAACCGGCCCTATATGTTATTTATGCAAGGTATAATATGAGTGACCAAGGACACTAATTACGGCTCTCGTGGGAACACGGCAATGCAAAACAAACAGGACTAAAGCCACTAGCTTGTTTTTGTACCTACCCGTTAGTATTTGACAGTCTAATCTAAAATCGCGCGCGGTTTCACGGCATTTTAATTTTAATCCTGTACTTAGCATCATGCTGCATGATGGCCATGCTTTTGAAAATAGAAGTATTATCAAGCTGATGGAATAGAAGCGTCCAAGCCACGAATATTAGTTTACCGTAACATAAATGCATAACCTCATACTATGTAGTTACTCGAGCGAGTCAGTGACAATGTGCTAGTTGTGTCGGTCAGTGGTGTGTTACCACGGTGTGTGACAATGGACAAGATTCCATTGGAGATGGAACAATGTGTGACAGGTATTTAGCCGTGGTGGTAGGTAATTTTGCTATTTAAATCTACTCGACTTTTGTGAAAAGGCTAGAAAAACCACAGAATGGCCCGAAGTGAATAGATTTCTGTGCGAGAAACTCAAACTCCGTTAGAATAAAATTATCTAGCTCAAATGAACAAGCCCAAGAAGGGTTCAAGAATTTTCATATGTGTTAGAAAAGTTTAGTTTAAGGTTTTAAAGGCAGATTGTGCCCATTTACATAATTTAACATAGATTATGATGATCCAGGTAGGTAAATTTCTGTTTTGACCAAGTTTTTGATTTCCGGTCTGTGTGTGATGAATGACTGATGAGGCGGAGTGGTCAGTGCCGGGTAGTTCAGGGTTGTGAAACGGGTGCATTGCAAATCAACGGGTTGAAACCGGATCCCTACTTAAAAAGCCAGGGTTGCAATAGCACTGAGATTTCAATAACTTTATCTCTAAAGGCTTAGGTACTTGTCAAGGTGTTAGCATCATACGGGCTGAGCCGGCGAACGTTGTACTCATTATTGGAAAGCATTTAAGGCTCTCGTGTGGCCCACGTAACGTAACGGTAGGTGCATCGTGGGCAAACCGGTCGACCATGAATCTGTCTACCATGGGGACCGATGACCCATTGGAGGTCGAGGGAAACCGCTGGATGCAGCACTATCATAAGTCTATTTTCAGCAATGGATGTCTTTCCGCTGAATATTATTAACAAGCTGTGTAGAACGTAGGTAATCTTCTATCAGGTAAGAGTTTTTATTTTTATAGGTCATGTGACAAAGTGATGCCGGCATAGAATGTCACCACCCCAACACTTCCCGTGGGTCGTAAGAGGCGGCTAAGGGAAACACACCGGGGGCGGGCAACAGCGCCCTCTGCAGAACAACTCCACCGAACTGCGATCCCCAACCCGCATGCCCAGCGTAGGGGTTAGATAGGATAGCACCCCCAAATGATAAATAATGCCATCTACGGCGCTCATTAGGAGAGGCCTATTTCCAGCAGTGGACATATTATATTATATTATAGACTGATGATGTTGATGTGACATGTACCTACACTCTTCAATTTGAACAGCTGGTTTGGTTACTCTTCCAGACAATCGCACAGACTCGGACGCCGCGGGCGGGGATGGCACCCTCGACATGGGTAGCAGGTCGTCGCTGCACACCGGCCTGCACATGTCCGAGGACGAGCATTGGGAGATGAACTACCACGAGGCAGCCATTTACTTGGAGGTGAGCGTCATTTAGTGATGATCGAATGACGAGGTCTTTGATCTGTCCTACTTCGTCAAGTTCTTCTCGGGTTCCAATGATTTTGATCTTGTCTTTGAGATGTATATTTATTCCTACTAGACTTAGAATATATACTTTAATGAAATTACATAATCTTGATATTTAGGTACTTCTAAATTCCTTATAGTTTTACTTCCTAACTCCTGTTTTCTCCAGTCGTTACATTATAAGACTTCTCGGCATCTCGGTTCTAAGTTCTTTTACTAGGTAGGGCTTGCTAGATAAGGAATCATTAAGTTCTAAAAAAACTAAAAATATTATTAAAACTACGCCTATAGAATATAGCTTAGCTTTGATACTTTTCCCCTGATACTTCTTCATTGTCTCGATATTACCGAACCAGCGAAACTTAGACGTGAGTTTTGAATTTGTGTTTGATGTTCTGTTTAGAAAAAAATATAGTTAAAGTAGCGGTCCGCCCCAGCTTCGCACGGATATTTAACAAAAATTGAATTTTTCTTGCGGATCCCTAACTTTTTGAAAACATTCTATTACTACTACTACTGATACAATATCAGGGAACATTTAGGGTTCTAAAGGTGATTTTTTGAGGTGATTTTTTTATGATCGGTCTAGTAGTTTCGTAGCCTATATTCAATTTACACAAACAAACAATCAATTCTTTCCTCTATAAAATATTAGTATAATTAAAGTTGCTATATGTACCTACCATTACTTAAGTGCAAGACGGACAGGAAGTTTGTTTTCCCAGCACTTAGGTGCAAATTGCAGCTGAGTGATAATAGAAAAGGTGGTTTGTAACAGGAAGGGTTGAACAACGAGAAGTTCGACTCGCACCCGTCGTCCCCCGAGGAGCTGCCCGCGTACCTGCGCGTGCACAACCCCTGGTACCACGGCCTGGACCTGCTGGCCTCGCTCGTGCTCATCCTGCTGGCCTTCACGGAGGACCCCGCGGTGCCTACCTTCGAGGTAAACTACACCATGAGGCGATACTCGTATGAACAAATTTTCGGCGTGTCGATCTTGAATTATTCTAAGTACCTACCTTCTTACACTTCTTCTTGCTTTCGCCATTCTGTGCTGTGGCTTCGGTCAGTTTGAAATGCTACAGTGTCACATTACCATTGCAGTCCAGAAATTATCAAAAAGAAGATCGGGAAATCCTGTAAATGATGACGACAATAATAATATTTTTCCTATGTAGGTACCTATAATAAAAATTATCTGTCCATGTAATATCAGCCATCAAGTACTTATAACTTTTATATAACACAAGCTCTGCTTTACTTGGGGATAGATGATGCTGTATGAATTGGCCAGCATTATTTATTTATATTAGTAACTAGCGATCTGCTCCGCATGCAATACCTACTGCAAAATAACCTTCCTCTTGAATCACTCTATCTACTAAAATAACAGCATCCGATCCGTTGCGTAGTTTTAAAGATAGTTTTAAAGAAAGCATAGGGAAAGACAGCGGGAAGGGACTTTATTTTATACTATGTGTTGATAATTTCCCAGCTTCCAGTGTGGGCGCACGGCAGCATAGAACTGATGGCGCTGGCGGTGATCGGAGTGGAACTGCATCTGAAGCTGAAGTGGATCGGCTGGAGCACCATCCTCAAGCACAAGCGGACCATGATCAAGGTACCTTCCTGCCACCATCTTGCCTGTGAACCGTTGTAGCAGGCGATGCGTAGTAAGTTGTGCCCTGCGATTCATGCGGTGATGGCGTTAAAAAGAGGACCTAGAATACAGTTGTTCACTGAGCTAAAACATGTAAACATTGTTTACATGTTTTAGCTCAGTGAACACAAGTTCTAACACAAGAACTAAACAAGTTTGTCTAATCTTAGACATTAACGTGCAACTACGGGAAACTATACCTACTGCGCGTGGTCCGACTCGCATTTGCCGGTTTTATTGTTATCTCGTGCTGGAAACTTTTTTTTTGAAGTCGAGGCCTAGGTAGGTACTTGAAAACTGAGACTCCGAGTTTGAAAAATAATATCCAATCATCTGGTCGAAACGACGTTTGACCTGAGAGCTGGAGCTGGTCAGTATCTGGCACAGCGCATCAGCATTGCCACAGAGCGAGGCAATGCAGCCAGCGTCCTAGGGACGCTTCCATCTGGTTTTGATATGGATCAGTTGAGCTACCTGTAGTTTGTTTGCAACATTCAAGCTCTATTTTAAATTGTACAATTGAACTTTTGTGAATTTTACATAGAACGCTGGGTGCATTGCCTTGTTCTGTGGCAAAGCAGATGCGCTGCGCTGCGCCAGATACTGACTAGCTCTCAAGTCACACGTCGCTTTGACCAGGTGCTTAGATATTTTTTTTAAACTGTATAGTATTTAATAATAAGTCTAATTTTAGTGTTTTTGTTATTTTATTGAAATTTACTTTGTTAATGTTTTACGCGAATTAAAAATAAAGTTTTTAATAAAGAATGTAAATGTCCCCAGGGTATAACGTTACTAATAATGGTGCTGGAAGCGGTGGTGGTGCTCTGTCGCCAGTCGTCGCACTTCCGCGCCACGCGGGCGCTGCGCCCCATCTTCTTAGTGGACACGCGCTACTGCGGAGGCGTCAGGCGGTTCATTCGCCAGATACTGCAGTCGCTGCCGCCTATTATTGACATGTTGGGTAAGTTCATAAAATATACAGTGTGTCCCTGGATAAAGTGCAACCCCGAAAAGGAGTGAAACTAGATCAAAAATTATAGACAAAAAAAAATAAAAAATTTTTTTTTAAAAAAAATCGTAAGTATATACTTTATTGATGAATTAAAATTTTTATTACTCACTAATGACTCTATTTAATAAAAAAATTATTTATTCCAAAGTAGTGGGTCTATTTTGTTGAAATAAAAACCATATTGATGTAAGACATGTGTGTAATAGCTTTTAAATAAAAAAAAACATACGTTCTAACATAAAAAATACTACCTGAGCAGTAAAAAAAGTGTCTCTACCTGAGTGGTGACGTAATCAGTGGTCAACTTTAAAAGCTCCTAGCCAGCACATTTTTTATGTTAGAACGTAGGTTTTTTTTTTATTTAAATGCTATTATGATAGACAATTATAAAAAGTCATAAAAATATCTTGTATTATAGGCTTAATTTTAAGATTTTTGGAGATTATTGGAAAAAAACAGCATAAAAAATGTAATTTTAATACAAAAATTAAACTTTAAGTCACGAAAGCCACTCATTTGTGAGTTATTTGTTATTTTATCGTCATCGTCACATATCTGACATGAATATGGTTTTTATTTCAACAAAATAGACCCACTACTTTGGAAGAAATATTTTTTTTATTAAATAGAGTAATTAGTAAGTAATAAAAATTTTAATTCATCAATAAAGTATATAAATTTTTTTTTTAAATTTTTTTTTTTTAATTTTTTTTTCAATTTTTTTGTCGATAATTTTTGATCTAGTTTCACCCCCTTTCGGGGTTGCACTTTATCCAGGGACACACTGTATAAGAAACAAATTAATTACCTACATTTTTCGATTGTTTACTGTGTGACTTGAATTGTGGACAGTAGCATCTGCAAAAGTACTGAAGCCGCTTGCAAGAACTTCGTAATTTTCTGTCTTTTGCAGGTAAAATAATCATAGCGCTCATCAATTGCCCATCCTTATATGTTGCAATAGGTATCGAGGTTGGCTTCGCATTTGGCGGCTAAGGCGACAAGCTTGATCTATGGCTAGTACCTACTATCCAACTACCGAGCCGACTGTACCAATGACCTTGAGACGAGCGAGTTGAGTGTTGACGTAGAGTCACGTCGACGCAGAGGGAAATATTCAATAAACTAGGTATCGTTTACATTCTTCTTCATCCCCTTGTTTCAGGTTTACTGATGTTCTTCGTGGCGACGTATTCTCTGCTGGGATACTATTTGTTCTCCGAGCACATTGACAACGGGCACTTCAAGACGATCAGTGATTCTTTTGTCAGCATGTTCGTTCTATTGACGACGGCTAAGTAAGATATTTTATTTTATTTTTGTTGATTTGCAAGCCATCTTCAATGGTTGTTTAAATTGGGAAAAAAATCTTCTAATCTTATCGTAATTTGACAACCTATGTGGCGCGGTGGACGAAGGTCTGCCTGCGACGCAGGAGGTGGCGGGTTCGATTCCCGCCTCGGATGAAAATAATTGTAGGATCTGCAGAGGGTCTGTCAGAGTATTGTGGTTGTTTTCATAATTAAATAATTATAAAAAAATATCTATATATTTAATATATTGCATTAAGTTTATCAGTGATTCAGTAGCCAGCAAGGGCGTCGCCAGGGGGGGGCAGGGGGGGGGGCAGCTGCCCCCCCCTAGAGATCAAAAAAATGTACCTAGCCAACTGCAAAACAACGAAAGTCCTGCTTTTGTCTTGCTTTGCCGATAAATCCCGCATAAATCCACTATCACTAGGAATAAGTAGTGACAGTTAGTACAATAATATATGTAAAAAAAAAATATTGTATTTAAAGTAATTTTTTTTTCGGATGTTTCGGTCGGTCATTTGCAACAAAATATTATATACGTGGGAGTAGGAAAGAGTACCTACTTGAAATGGTTGTTCTGTCTTTAAAACTCAATTTTTGCTCGTCATAATTCGTCGGGTGCCTCGCTCTCACGCTGTTTCATTTGATTCGTTTTATATAAGTGTACCTTATATGTAAGTGAGCACGCATCACATTCATTTACGCCCGACTCCATCTTGGAAGGCAGATCACACAATTAATTTTAATTTCGTTAATCGATGAATGTATTAAGTACCTATTTTCTTGTTTTGCCGTTATTTAATTGCTCCCTCCATTTGCTGTTATTCCTTTAGATATAATTATATACAAACTCTTCTTAATTTTTTTGCATACGTCCGAAAAAGTCTAAAAAAAATCGCGGCTCGCTCCGCTCGCCGTTTATTCTATAGTCTTCAGTTTCGACTATTTCCAGCGGCCGCACACTACAAAATATCGGCGCTCATTACACTCTGTTATAATTTTTTTGTACTACTTTATGACCCGAAAAAGTTACAAAAGTTGTCGTGCTGGCTCAATCACTTGCAGCATTGAATGCCAGTTGTAGATCATATTGTTTGCGGACAAGGTAAATAGGAAAATTTTAAACACCTTGCCTTGAACATGACTTGGATAAAGTTAGCGTACATAATCATCAGCCCATATTATCCGCTGCTGGACATAGGCTTCTCCTATTGAGCGCTAGGGTCGTAATCTCTAACCCCCCCCCCCCCCCGCCGATTAGTACATATTTCTGGCTACGGCTTGCCCCCCCCCTGGGCCGTGGGCTGGCGACGCCCTTGGTAGCCAGTACCCATAACACAAGCTCTGCTCAGCTTGGGGCTAGATGATGCTGTGTGGATTGGCCAGTATTATTTACTTTTTTATTTTATTGTACTGCTCTTTCCCATCTGGTAATAATAACCTTGAAGTTGCCTGGAATAGTTTGTATAGTACGATAATGTTTTATTCCAGTTTCCCTGACGTCATGATGCCGTCCTATGCCAAGTCCAAGTGGTACGTCCTGTTCTTCATCCTGTACATCATCACAGTCCTCTACGTTCTCATGAACTTGGTAAGTTGATACTTCTTACCTACCTTCATCCTCTTTAGGTATTCCTTTGGTTGCTAGAAACGTAAGTCGTCAGTTTTATGTTTATTTAATTTAGAGTTTGCATATTATATTTTTTGTTTATATTTCTTATAAAACTTATTCCAATATATACTTAAAACATTCTTTAACGCCGTGAGGATTTATACAGAATGTTACGTTCCTAAGGTTAGATATTATTATTATTAGGTATTGTTGTTACGACCTAGTTAAGTTCCTAGGTAAATAGGTACATATTTTAATATTTGATAAAATAAATATAGTGTGTCTCTAATATTCGTTTAACCAGAAATTTAATCATAGACATCTGTTCTGTTATGTGATGATGTGTATTCTGTGTGATGGATTAGACGACCTCTGTGGCGCGGTGGGCGAAAGTCCGCCTGCGACGCAGGAGGTTGCGGGCTCGATTCATCTAGTGCCCATTACACAAGCTCTGCTTAGCTTGGGGCTAGATGATGCTGTGTGGATTGTCCAACATTATTTATTCTTTATACCTACACCAAACCAACAATTCAATTCCACATTCGACAAATGATCCTCCATACCTCTGTTCATCTCAGTGGGTCACCCACAGATGCTGGCGGTAGTGTACAATAATCCTCCAAACCTATTCATCTCAAATGCATCTACAGATGCTGGCGGTGGTGTACGAGACGTTCACGCGCATCGAGCGCGACAAATGCCGCGCGCTGCTGCTGCACCGGCGCCGCGCAGCACGCCACGCCTTCCGCCTGCTGGTGTCGCGCCGCGCGCCGCATGCTGTCAAGCTGAGGCACTTCGCCGGCCTCATGAGGCATTACGCGCCGCATTACAGTACGTACCTATAAATATGCGCGATGGTATTTTGACGAGAAACATGACATGGAGTCAACGCTACAAGCAAATTTCAACTGACGAACCAATATCGCACCGGCAGGCATACGGCGCGAGACCCGCGCACCACCGCTTACCTCCAAATCAAATCGACTACTGCGCAGGTTCACTCCCAGCGTTCTTTTTACATGACGCGAACTATACCTACGTATTTATAACATTCTAAATACATAACTATGTTATAACAAGATCAGTCAAGTGCGAGTACCTAAATCGCGCGCGCAGAAGGGTTCAAATTTTTGGCGATTGTGTAAAGTTTTAATGTATTTCAAAAGTATGAAACTTAGATCGATTGGAAACAGGACAGAAAAAGCTCTCAAAACCCTAAAAACTGGTTTGAAACCGTGGGTAGCAGCTATTCATATACATAGTACCTACGTGAAAACTGTAGATTTCGTGTTCATAACATTTCTTCGTTCAAACTTTCTACGTTCCTGATCAGTGATCACTTATCTTACTCAATTTGTTGGGTTTCATTGGCAAGAGCTGAGTCTCCTAACAAAAGCAAAAGTGTGCTTCAATTTGCCTC
>OZ007541.1:324262-517976 GCA_963931895.1 Eupithecia pulchellata | reverse complement strand
ATCGGTAACGGTGTTGCCATGTGCTGCGCGTGAGCGAGGCGGCCGGGACCTGCAGGACAGCGCCAAGCTTCTGTGCGCCTCTTGGGACACCTGGCTATTCTTGACTTGTGAGTTTTATACATAGAAATAGAATACTGATGAGTCTATGGTACTTCGAAGGTATTTGGAACAAAGAGGATGGGGATTTTTAGTGAAATCACATGTGGTACGAAATTGTCGTAGACCGTTTTGTGGTTAGACATGGACAGGCCTATAAAAATAATCCCGCAAGGTACACTTGCTGGTAGTTCGCTCCAATATATCTTGGGCATCTTGGGCATCTTTGGCATGTGTAATTGTGTATCAAATGCCACGCTTCCATATCTATACTAATATAATAAAGAAGAAAGATTTGATTGTTTATTTTAGATACCTCTAAATTATCGTAATTAACAAAGACAATTACAAATTATCTAACTAAATTTGAGCCTCTACTCAACTGATTTAATCAACCAGTTAGAAGTGAACCCGAGATGATGACGGCATTGCCTCGCTGTATGGCAATGCTGATGCGCTGCGAGATATTGACTAGCTCTCGGGTCAAACTTCGCTACGACCAGACGCTCAGATAATTTTCGTTACAAAATAATTGAACAATTGAACTTTTTAATTTGTTCTCAGTGTTCCTGATAGAAGCGGGCATGCGAATGCTGTCAGCTGGTCTCTCCGCGTACCTGGAGAGCGGATGGAACGTGTTCGACCTGACCGTGACGATACTGGCGCTGGTGGGAGCGGTCATGCTGACGGTCGCGCCTAAACTCTTCATTGTCGTTATATTCAGACCGCTCAGGTTTGTAGCTATGTTCTCATATGGAACATATTTTACTAAATATAACATAGAAACATAGTTTACTAGTCTATGGAACTTCCATAGATAGACTGATAAACTATGTATAATGATGAGTTAATAGGTGTGTGTAGTGTTTACTATTGTCTGAAATCTTAGACTCGGACCAAATAAACTCCTACCTACATGCGTTATTTATGGATCTGCCCCAACCCCTGTGTCGTAGCCTTTTTTGTCTACTCTACAGCATTTGGTTGGCATAATACGAAAAACGAAAAACAAGAACACCCCTCGTGTTGTTGTTTTTAGTTTCTACATAATCTACATGTGATTGATGTGAGATTTAGTCATGTTTAAGAAAGCTTCCTTCACATGATAAAGAATGATACAAACGAGAGCTAGAAGCATTTGAATACCTATCTATCTTGTTTCTAATTATTTTATGTCTAGTTCTTCATCACACATTTACTTTTGAATAATATTTTCCTTTAACTTTATTCGTCTCTTCGCTCGACATGTAACCTATCATATCTGTGTACTTGTGCAAAATAAACAATAAGTATAGTATACGTTGTACGTCCTCAGACTGATGCGGCTGTACAAGCTGAAGAAGCGGTACCGCGACGTGTTCGGCACGCTGGTGCTGCTGTCCCCGCTGATGTCCTCGGCCGGCGCCGTGATGCTCGTCATGTATTACTTCTTCGCGATCGTCGGCATGGAGCTCTTCGCCGGCTACGAGCTGCGGAACTGCTGCGTGTGAGGATCTAGCTTTATACTTCAATTCGTACTGTTTACTGTCTTGTGACTGCGTGTGAGGACCAGTAGGGCAAGCACAGGCTTTCTTGTCTAAGGTAGAATAGACAAAAATGACGTCACTTTGTCATCGAATGCGTAAGTTATTTGAAATTAATTTCTTCAACTTCAATAATGTACGCAATGTATGGCGATGCGATGAAATTATTGTCTATTCTACCCTAGAGAACACACCCCGTGCTTGGCCTACTGGCTTTATACTTCATTTTGTACTCTTACTTTCTTGTGGTTGTAACTGATATCTTAATTTATCCCGTGGATGTCGTAAGGGCCAAGGATTATTCCTTTGCTCTCAACGAGCTGAATTAGAAGAGTCGATTCTTACGCTCTACTTTAGCCAATCTTTTCGCCAATCAATTCACCAATGTTAGGTAGATTGGTGAACGCAGAGGTGATAAAAACTAAAATTAAGCCAAGCATGGTAATGACTCTTGGATATGACTGTTGTTTGATGGTGGCACGTTCAACATGTTCATCAAATAGACCGATGTTCTGAAAACAGAAATCTTTAGATCGCTGTTCAGTGTATGTTCAGACAGACAGACACTGACCTTAGTAGTTTTGTCACAATCTCTTATTTATTGCTGTAGCTACGTATCTTAAGAAATGCTCTGTTCATGAACTAGCTCAGACATTATTTAGGACTCCCAACAAAAAAATCACATAACATGAAAAATACAATTTAAAATGCAGTTCTGATGATTACCTACTAAGTGAAGGTTATGAGTTCTGATGATTAGTACTAAGTGTAGGTTCAAGACAAATTATAAATATGAATGTCATGATTATGTTATTTATGTTTAAAGATAACACAAATTGGCGGGGTAATGTTATGATTACATATTTAGCCTTTTCTTCTAGTAACACAACAGTGGAAGACTTCTACAAGTGGTCAGCGAACGGTTCGACCGCCCTCGGCTACTACTACCTCAACAACTTCGAGAACCTTCTGACGAGCGGCGTCACGCTGTTCGAACTGACCGTCGTCAACAACTGGTTCATACTCATGAACGCGTACGCCAGCGTCGCGGGACAGTTCACCAGGATATACTTCATGGTGAGTGGGCAGGATATGGACCTGATAGTGTCAGGGGTGTCGCCAAGGGGGGGCAGGGGGGGGGGGCAGCTGAAGACCGTGGACTAGCTTGAGTATATGAAGAAGATGCATATTGTCTCCCCCGACAGTATTTGCAGGCATCTGGAGGCTCGTGAAGTGATACAAGGGTACTGCTCCATGCTCTTGACTGTACAATTACAACAACTTCTTACTACAATTCACTTATTTCTCATCCTCCATTATATTAACTTACCTCCCCCTGGGCCGTGGGCTGGTGACGCCCTTGGATAGTGTTGCACTTTCCGTAATATAGAAGCAAATAAAGATAGATGCTTGCCTCCAGGTATTCTATCTATTAACAATGTGTCTTCTGGAATACCATTGCATGGTTACTTACTGCTTGAGTACCTATAATGGGGGAAAAAATGTGATAAACTAGGAGTTTTTAGATTTTGCGCGAGATTATCCCAGAATGTGATGTTAAGTGATTGCAAACCTATAAAAAAAACTAAAATAACAATTCAAAAGTGAAATGATGGGGAATATTGCACACGTAATCTAGGCTTCTTTATTATTAATAATTCTATACTAATAAAGCAAGATGCTTTCCTCCAGGTATTCTACCTGTTCACAATGGTGGTCCTCACCATCGTGGTGGCCAGCGTGCTGGAGGCCTTCCGCTTCCGGATCCAGTACAAGCGCAGCACCAGCAAGCGCGACGAGGAGAAGCTTCTGCACGAGGAGGTGCACACGAGCTGGGAGGAGGCCACGCAGATGGGGGCCACCGGGGACCTCGCGGAGGAGTTGAGGCCGCATTTACCGCCGGGAGTGAGTTTAAGGAATTTAAAGTTTTGACTGTGTGAAAGTGTTTTGTTTAAGATTTTTGTTCGTACGTAAGCCCTCGCACTAAAAAAGAAAACAAAATATATATATATATATATAAAAAAAAGAAAGAAATAAGGAAAAAAAACAAAAGAAGAAAGTACAAAAAGAAAAAGAAATTATATACCTATATATCGATGTAACTAATACCTAATGTATCATATTAATATCTTAATCATATATGTGTACCTAATAATAATTCCACGACCAGATGTTTATTTGCATTGATCGCTTACATGTATAAAATTAAACAGCCGACCTAAGCAAAATGTTAGCCTAACAATGTCTCCGATCCATATCGGAGGGAAAAAGGCGGAACAAATAATAAAAAAAAAAAAGCCCTCGCACTCGGGATAGTCTGCCGGAAATTTTGACAGTTTTTCAATTATTTTTATAGTTTTAGTTCTGACAACATAAATATATTTGACTATTCTACTTTTGTATGAATATTCACACCGCTGCTGCTCAGTTTAGTAATAGTGTTCAGAGTGCTTAGGTCGGTAGTATACAGGGTGGAATTTTGTAATGCCACCTGGAGGGAAAGTACTCTTAATACTGTAGATAGAAAATTGTACTCAAAGAAAACATTCCTTTAATTTTGAAAAGAAAGAAAACTGCATTCAAAGATTTTCGAAAATTCGCTTGCCACACCCGGGAATCGAACCGACTAAAATCTGTTAAAATTACACCCTGTACTTTAATTGCATAGATCGTTAGGGTCAATAATAAGGATGAAATCTCTCTAACAAACTTAATAAATTAAATGAAAGGAAAACCATGAAATCTTAAATTATTAAATTGAATGGGTCAAGTTAAGCACTTTAACTTAAAGATCCATCTGTTTACTTGTGTCAGTAGTAGCAGAATCACTACTGCCTACATTAATAACCATTTTAATACCTGGATTGGTACCAACGGCAATCAGATGGCCTGCGAGATCACCAGATCTCACCCCTTTAGATTTTTTTTGTGGGGATATGTAAAAAAATCTAATTTACATGAAATCTTATGCGAATGTAAACGAGTTGAGAGTTAAAGTTCAGAATACGATTTATAATATTCACCACAACACGTTATTAAAAGTTACTAGAAATGAATTCGTTAGAAGAATAAATTTGTGTATCCAAGAAAATGGAGCCGAAAAGTCAACTAACTAATTAGTTGCTCGAAATGTCGAGCAACTAATTAGTTAGTTGAAAATAATTAAAATAATTTAAGATTTCATGGTTTTCCTTTCATTTAATTTATTAAGTTTGTTAGAAAGATGTCATCCTTATTATTGACCCTAACGATCTATGCAATAAAAGTACAGGGTGTAATTTTTACAGATTTTAGTCGGTTCGATTCCCGGGTGTGGCAAGCGAATTTTCGAAAATCTTTGAATGCAGTTTTCTTTCTTTTCAAAATTAAAGGAATGTTTTCTTTGAGTACAATTTTCTATCTACAGTATTAAGAGTACTTTCCCTCCAGGTGGCATTACAAAATTCCACCCTGTATATAGTAATGTTAACAGCACTTAGATTAGCCAAGTTAACGCTTTCACTGCCCAGACTCTGCGGGGGAATCCGGGGCACGTTGCGGTTACAAACAATGCTATAGTTACATGTCCATAGTTGTGATAAAAAAAAATCAGTTTAATGTACTCACAAAAATACTCATATCACAAATAGAGCGCACAGATTCAAAATGAAATGGAATAAAATAAAAAGATTAAAAAAAAATAAGACTTTTAAGAGCTATTTATCTGATAGTTAAATGGTCATTCATATGCGACATTCTAAATTTCGCTTTTTATTTTATCGTTATTTACCCCGTACCCCAGATCTACTAAACACGGACTTTGTGATAAGTCGAATTAAAATTTAAAGTCATTATACATAGTATAAGTCTGTACTAACAATGATATGGATCTGTGTCTGAAATTAAAACATTTTTTTTTAATATATGTATTGTTTCTCGAGGTGACGGTGACATTCATCGGGTCGCGGCATCGCACGAAAGAAGTGTTGCAGCGGAGGATGTACCAGGCCGAGATACAGAAGTGGCTCTCGGAGGAAGATGACAATGAAAGTATGTTCATGGTTTTGTCATAATAAACATCGCATCAAATTTCTATGACTATGAAGTTTCCATGAAAAGTGGCAAATCAGACACATAATATGTATTGAAATAACAAAGATTTCAAGTCAAGTCAAAACATCTACCTCCAATATTTCAACATTACCTATACTCAGCTTTCAACATTTCATGCGGATCCCTAAATTTTTGATGATATTCAGCCTAGGCAAAAATTTAGCATTCTAATGGAGAAAGAATTATTCAAATCGCTCCGGTAGGCTTGTAGTCTATTCAATTGAAACAAACAAACAATCAAATCTTTCCCCTTAATACTTACATTAAATTATGTAGTAATAATTAACGCAATGTAAGTCATTTCAATACATTGGAACCACCTTAAACATGGTGGATTGGAAAATTAAAATAATTTTGTGGTTAACAAATTGTAAGTAAAGTTTCCGCCCCCAGGCGTCCCCCCGTCCACCACCATCGCGTCGCAGTCGGACCCGCTAGCGCCCCCGCTCATCGCGTCCGGGGGCGAGGAGCGCGCCCCCCGCCCCCCCTACCAGTTGTAGGGCTTGCTGCAGGTGGCGCTCCACCACAGGATTGTGTTCATCTGGGACGCCATTGCTGGGGAACTCACCGCTTGAGTACCCCAAAGTGGGGAACAAGAACAAATGTGGGGGAATATATGAGATTTTGGATTTTGCGCGAGATTATCCCAGAATGATGTTAAGTGATTGTAAAACTTTTATTAACAAAGAAAACTACAATTGAATAAACAAATTAGAACTAGTATTTACAACGTTGTAGTAGTACTGTAGTTTTAGTAGTTTGTTTGCAACAGTCTGCAGTTATCTCAGTTACATACTAGTTCTAATTTGGTTATTTTAGTGATAGTTGCTTGGAGTTAATGAAAACTGGATACTTAAGTCAAGAGTCGAAATATATGCCTATACTAACACAAAATTGCAGGAAATCACTGACTATGTTTAGTAAGTGATTTTATAGTTTTGTTTTAAAAAAATATTTTTACTCTGTTAAGTACCTAAGAAATTTCTTCAAGATGCAAATGCATTCATATAGTAACATTATTTACCTCTCGGAAAAGCCAGATACCCAAGTAACACAAAAGTGCTGTATAAAAGCTGAATAACTGTCCACAATAGAATCCTTAGCTGTACAAGTCTGCTGAATAAGAGCGTTAGCAGCGCTGTTTCAGCTGATATAACTCTGATTTGGGCACAAATTAAACAGCTATAGGCTGAATAACGTAACTGATTGCTGTATATCAGCATTATTTGAGCATTATTAAAGGTAACAGTCACCCCAAGAGCTGAACATTGGCTGAATATCAAAGTATGTGTTACCTATTATACAGCACAATGCTGATTATCAGAGTTTGTGTTACCTATTATACAGCACAAAGTACAGACCAGGATCTTAATAACGCTTTTATGGAGTTGAAAATTCACAAGTTGCAAAATTGTGAATAATTTTCACGTTCTCGCCCCTATTTGCTACCAAGTGAAACAATTTGACAAGTGTTTTGTGATGTTGATATTGTTTTCGGTAAGTAAAATCTTGAGTTTTTCTTCTAAACGCGTAAAATTCGAATGGGAAAGCATTTTTACTGTCAAATATCATATAAATATAGATGAAAATTTTCATGCGCTCTCAAAATAGTACCGTTTACTTGAAAATTATAATTTAAAATGCGCTGATGATGATAAAAAAATAAAACAGAAATCTTATTATTCTGTCCATGTTATTTGACAATAAGCTGTTTACTCATAAATCACAGATTTTCTATTCAAATCCAGTTGTTATTTTCGTTGTAGAGAAAGATATAAACTGTAAATATATTCATATTCATAGGTTAGAACATAAAAATGGCAGACAAGCAATGTGCACTTTATTAATCACAATTAAATGCTATGGGCTGTATAAGTATTCATTCGTGGTACATACATCAGCAATGAGCTGACAAGAGTAGTTCTTGTGTGAAACAAGTCAGCCACAAGCTTAATAGCGGGTAACAAGTACGCAAATATTTTACAGTGAACCACTAAACTCTGTAGAAAATTTAGGGATCCGTAATTTATAAAATTAAATTAAAGCGCTGTATGTAACGTCCTTCATATTTATTATTTAGTCATATACCTACTTACTTTATATTACAGGATAATTCACAAACGTCTGCCAGCGAAAAAGCACTCCAGCAGCAAGACACACTACAAGTTATCAACACGGGAGATATACAAACCATTCTTTCCAATCAAGCCGCTATGTTAGCGAAGCTTGATATATGCAATATTAATAATAAAAAATAAATAAAAATAATAAGATATATTTTTTCAATTGCCCATTTGCTTATGTTTTCACGTCATTTTTCTTGTTTATCATATTCAGTACACACACTGTCACTGTCTGAATTTTCAGAAACATTAGAGATATCTAGGTATCTGTCATTACTGCAAGATACGGAACCACTATCTTCTAATATTTGCTGTATACTTGCAGAGCTCTGTCCATCTAAATCTGCACGTCCTTCTACACAAACAGTTGCGGATCGGGAACCCTGCCGTTCTAAAATTTTACTCCCCCTTGACTCATTATTCATCAAACGTGTAGCTTGATCAGTGTTCCCGTATCTCTATTTAAAATTCTCAAGTATTCTGCAGTAATTTTTCGGCGTATTCCTCCTGTTCTACGTTTATATTTCTACATTTCGATATTAAATACCACAAGTCTATATAATCCTATACGGGGCGCTGAAATAAACAGTCTTCATGAACTCATTTAACTGCATTAGTAGATTAATTGCCTACGCAAGTACAAGTATTCAGCTCTAACCGGGATCTTGGGTCACTTGTGATTTGTTATTAAGCAGTTTGCTATATTTTAGCATCATAAGAATTCACCCATAGTGATCATGTGGGCTGTTATAGTGCTATTATACGATTGCATGTAACAAGCTGATTAACATAACTAAAGTTCCACTTTGTGCAGCAAGACGAATTATATTGTTGTTAATTGGAGTCACAGTATAACTGCAAGCATTATAGTAGTTCACATGTTCTTTCTTAAAATGCAAGCGTTTTAAGGGCCACATGTGGCCTTCTATTCAGAATATAGCTGAATAGAAGGCTTGTATTGGTCCATTAAAGTGCTATAATGCAGCTGATAGTATTAATGATTCCTAAAAGCTGTATAACACTGAACTGTAACACTATATTAACACTCGCAACATTACAGTGTTGTCTCCGTGACGCCATATAGTGCTTATATACAGCCGAATGCGTAATTGTGAGCTATTGCAGCTCGAGTGTACTCTAATAACTCTTCTTAAACGCTGAAGTTACCGACGTGGACCTTGTGTGATATCTTATAATGCAGGTTTGTGCTACTTGGGTATTTCCTCCAGATTCACATATTAGGTAATGGTAACACAAATAGGTAACCACCTAAAAAATAAATAAAAAGTGATAGTTGCTTGGGAAGATTATAATTTTTTAGGAAGTGGCCAGAGATGACTTTGCCACTAGAAAATGATGAGGCAATGACTCAAAATGAGGCCTTGAGATAAGTCTTATTGACTTTGCCGCAAAATAGAATTTTTTATATAACTTTATGCAGACGCAATTTTATTTCCTGTGGCAGCTATTTTACCCATTTACTTAAATTATGTGAGCCATCTGCGGATCTCCGAAAATCTGCCAAGATCTATCTTCCCGAAGCAGCTTGAAATATGTACGAAACTTAAATACTTATGGAATAAGATAGTAAAAAGTTATTAACGCGCTTTATATTAAGACATTCCTAGGATAACTAACGATGTATTGTGTTGATTGATTTTATGTTACGGGTTGAATCATACGTATCCACAATGTCAAGCAAGAATAAAGGTAGATGGTCTGTCTATTATTAGAAATTTATAATTAATTCTGTAATTATTTATGCTGTTGGTTTTGTATCACCATGAATAGCAATTCGTCGTGGCACAACGGTAAAACCACGACAGCACTACCGTTGTACCATCTTCTATGTCCCTTACCGTTACAATTAAAAAGAGACGAGTCGTGACGCTTGTATTATAAAACGCCATCTTTTGAGTGTAATCAAACTTTTTAATTAAAATGCATCGTTTTAAAAATGCGTTAGTTCTGTAAGTGTGATTCAACCTTATAGTGTAGACAGCATTGTAAGAAACAAACAGCTTGTTTGTGGTTTTAAGGAATATTTAACATCTGTGATAGAAGTGCTTGTTAGCATTACTCAGATAAATCTAATAAATTAAATATTACTCAGGCGTAGAGTAGATTGTGCAGTTTTTGCACGTTAATTTTAATAATTTATTCAGTGTTCACATTATTTTGATACCTATTTAATTTTGTTATGAATTTTCGTGTAATAGTTTTTATTTTGGTTGTATTTCATTGCCAAAGTTTATGCATATTGTACATTTAGTACCTATAAATGTTTTATATCAAATTTTATTTAGAATTTTAACCGCAATTTTATTGTAAGGAATTTATATGTAATGGCAGCCTTTGAAGTTTGATTTAAATAAAATAAAGGCAAACGAAAACAAATGTATTCTCAAACTTCACTTTCAATTATTGTTCTTGTCAAATAACTAATTAGAAGATAGATAACAAGCAAAAACCTAATTAGATAAATTAATATAGAGGGCGTAGGTAGATCAAAATCATTGCCTTTTATAATGTAAGTCCTAATAATAGATTTTTAGAAAACCTAAAAGCCTTATTAAGAATTAGCTTAAATTTTTTACCAGAAATTATGTCACTTCCATTCCATGTATAGTGTATTGTATATTATTGTACTGTTAGATTGATGCAGTGCAACGACGGAGTGATTTAAGCATTATGGACCAAAATGGCGGTCAGATGTCAACTATGTACTCAAACAAAGAAATCGCTATAAATTACTTACTCTCATCCTGGCACAGGACTCACAAATATTCGAAAATTTTCATATTCGAATATGCAAATATTCGCAAAAAGGGCCAAATAGCAAATGAATTGTGCATTGTTATACCTTGTTCCGAGACCAAAATAAAGGATGTGGCTCAAAGAATAATATTACTCCTAGCGGAGATGTAGCTCCACCACACACGCGATGATCATACCTTTAAGTGATGTAGCTCCACCACACACGCGATGAAAGTGATGTAGCTCCACCACACACGCGATGATCATAGCTTTAAGTGATGTAGCTCCACCACACACGCGATGATCATAGCTTTAAGTTGGTTGGTGGTTGGTTTAACATAATTAATTTCTTTTACCAAAAAGGGAAAGAAACTTCGTACCAGGATTTTATGTAGTAGTGCGTTGCATCGGAGCGTGAAACTATAAATTGTGCCTTTTTATTTCAATATTTTCAATAATAATGAAATTTCCTTACAACATTTTTAGTTAAATAAACCTGCTGTTAAATTATTTCGGTGAAAAGGGCAGTCTGAATTGACACTATTGATCTTCATAATTTATGGAGATCAGAGCTTTGACTTCAGTTTGAGGGTAGAAACTAATTTTGATGGTGATTCGACAAACTGTACTTATTTATTCAAACCCGATATTCTCCGTACCATTTTAATTGTAAATACTCCTGTTCCAAAGTAAGATCGCGAGGAGAAGAAAGAGAAAAGGGCTTAGCCACGCTGTAGTGGTGGCTAACAAGAAATAATAAATATTTTATAACTAAATATTTTATATCAACTGACGATATTGAGCTAAAGCTTTTAGCTTATAACCGAATTCCACCGAGCGACGCGCTTAGTGGAGAGGGGATGGCTACTATGGCTAGTCGACCAAAATAATCTCTAAACTTTGTCGTGGTGGACATGTTACTTATTTTTGTGGTTACATGTCGGATATCGTCTGCTAAGCCGTTGGTCCTGCGCCAGACCTCTCCCCAGTCGTAGGTCTGTGTCGAGAGGTACCTACCTATTAGTTTGACAGTATGGTGTTGTGCTATCATACAGAAATATAGATGATTCATTTATTATTTATGTGGAAACCTTGTACAGTGTCATGTATAAATTTCAATCCAATAATTATCAGGAACTAGCCAGACGTAGGTAGTAGAAATAATTCGTATTAGGTATATTGTAATAAATATATCCTTCTTAAATGGTGCTTTTAACAAACGTAGGTCTATCTGTTATCTGAATGTAGGTAAGTACATGTACCTACATTAAACGTTTCCGGTAGAATTTTGTAGTACCTAATAAAAATAGAAAATTTATTTATTTTGAAAAATAATGAATTAGTGAAAACAATTTTATATTCAAAATAATCATCAACTTTCTGAAAAATACAAATGCAGCTAGATTTCCGATTTTTACCTCAAATCAGAATAATTATAGTGGATTGAAGATCTTTTTTGTCCGACGAAAAAAGAAGGTTCTCAATTCGCTTGCATGTTTTTGACCGTAGTTTTAAAGTTTTGAGAACAAATTGCGTCGAATTTAGGATAGTCACTGTTATTGTTCAGTTCGATGTTCATCTTTCTAATTGAATACCTACGTAGACATAATTATAACTGAACTAGCGGTCCGCCCCGGCTTCGCACGGGTATTAAACAAAATTTTCAGAAATTATACACACTAACACGATGGGTTTCACAGTTTTCATAAGGATCCCTTACTTTTTTTAACAGCATTGGGATTTTTGACATTGACTCGACACTACATAACTGACACTGGCCGTAGAGAAAAAGCAAGCACCGTGCGCAAAAGAGGTTTGAATATATATTCCACCTCTTTTTCTATTCTGACGCGCCATAATAGAAAAAGAGGTTGAATATACAGCGCACGGTTCAATTATTGAACTTTTCATGCGGATCCCTAACTTTTTTGAAAATATTATATAGCCTATGTTCATCACGGAAAAATTTGGATTCTAATGGTGAAAGAATTTTTCAAATCGGTCCAGTAGTTTCGGAGCCTATTCAATTCAAACAAACAAACAATCAAATCTTTCCTCTTTATAATATTAGTATAGATTTACAGCGACCGAATCCATGGGGGAGAGCTAGTTAGTAGAATCATTCTTAAGAAATTAAGGTACTATAGAATTAAAAACTAAAGGGCCAGTAGCTCAGTAAGTAAAGATTTCGTTATTCCATTCCATTTTTGTAGCAAATTCATTTAACAGTTTATATTAAAAAATCTTTGTACCTACCTATGTTATTCTGAATCATTATTTAATTGGCTAAATCAGTATTAATTGTTATTGTATGTTTATTTGACACATTGTTGACTTGCAATTTGTAATTTAAATTTATTTCTAATAAATGCACTTTTAAACAAAAATAACTTGTTTTTCGCTTCGGTACGTACCTACCTTCCTGTTTTTGATGCTTTTGTTTTCGTAAGGTAGGCAAGGCCTAGGTTCCATAAATCGATACGAGACACTTTTTAATTAAAACATACACAGAAAAACATTAAGACGAACACATTTAATAAATTTTTACTCAGCAACCAATATGTGATTTCGTCCTGTACTGTAAGAAAGGGGAGGTGGTAGTAGGTTGCACCCAGCGCATCATCGTCGCTCTCTTGTGCAGAATCGCAGCAAACCGCACTCTAAGAACAAGCCGGAAGCGCCCCATGCCAAATTAACCAGCCTTGAGCATTAGTTGCTGGTAACAGCAGTATTATCATCATTGTTGAAAGATAAGCGATTGGACTTGAAGTAGAGACGAGAGGCAGCTACTTTAATAACATAGAGCCAGTGAGTATAAACATCTGGTGAGATTATCTGGCGCAGCACAATAGCATTGCCGTACATACTGTGGTCTTGGACAAGCATCCGACTGGTGTTGAAAGAACCAGCCGAGTCATCTGAACATGTTTGCAAGTATGCGATAGCCCAAGTGTTTGAATTGTAGATATTGTTTCTAATTTGATTGTAATTTCCTTTGTTAATAAAGTTCTATAACTACAATAGATATACTTGATTGCTTGCAGTGCTGTCTATGTCCCCAGTGGAAGGCATAGGGCTCCTTTTACAGGCTTTCATGACATAAAGACTCCTGCGTCAACTACTATTATACCTTCCCTGGTTTTCATGCGGTCAATGTTTATTAGTTTAGTTCTAGGTAGATAATATACTTATGTACCTAGAACTCTTAATGTAAATTAGTTATTTCTGCAGGTTTCAATAAAAGATAGAGAGATCATTCAAACATATATTTCAATTCAAATAAATCTATAATTCTTAACATACATAATTTAGCACCGAGTAACCTATTGAGCGCGCTTCAGCACATTTATCTAACGCTAAATAATTACCTAATTATATCGTTCGAATCAATTCAAGGGAATGTGGTTAAATACATCGCATAACAATTTCATGCATTGATTATTAAAACAGGTGACGTCACCAGGATCATATAGAGACGGATTTTAAATTGTAAATATATGTGTATTTGAATCTGCAACGAAATACTTACCAAGCGAGCAGATGCTCGCAGATAAGTCGTGTAAATCAAGATTAGTGTGACAGTTAAATATGCCACTTATGTTAACAATATCATTTAAAATTTAAATCCGAATACATGTGATCCGCACTTTTTAGCTGAACAAAATATTCAAAGGTGCAACTCAGTAGATCATGAAGGTTTTATACACAAGTATGAGGTAGCTAAAACTGCCCGATATATTAACAGAGACTTAGATTTACCTAAATACTATGTTTCTACATCGTAGGCACGTATGATTATAGTATTCGAACTCTCACATAGTTATAAATTATAAGGATATGTCATTTATGAATAATTCGTTAATAGCCTCAGCAAATCATGATGATGTACACGATTAACCCAACATACAATACTACTATGGAAATAGTCACACCTAGGACACACCAATCTTAAAACACGAAATAGCAATATTTTCACGCGTCGTCGCTTACAAGGGACAAGCGCCGTAGGTTTCTGCGATTTCGCATCGCGTGCATGTGTGCATCACACACACGTAATAGTGATTTGGCATATTGATGCAGCTATAAAGCGATTTTATGACTATACAAAGACTGGGTTCACTTTAAGCTCCGATTTACTATTAATATTACAGGTTTTAATTCAAATAAGTATCAAATTTAAATAACCTCCATTACAGATAAAATTCATGAATTTTGAACCTTATGCAGGCGAAGGATCTACGACGATTTGATCAAGTTATTTGGCGCTCTTTGAAATTGCGCGTCGTTTCCTTTTTCTTTCTTTTGGAAGACAAACTAAATATAATTTTATGTACAAATTAAGTAGATTTTTATAGAACATGCAACTTTTATTGTATAATAAAATGCATATAAATAACAACAGCTGCAGTTCAGTGGTATTTGATTAGAAACACTATATTTCAATATTTATAATTAAAGAGCCTGATCTAAAAGTGGAAAACATCCAGATTCACATTTCGTTTATATGTGAATATCAAAATCATATGGAGTGTACAACACACCCACTGCGGGCGGCCGCGGACAAGTTGACTAAACACTGCCGGCTGACTACAATATTCATTTCAATATTCATTATTATTCATAAACTGAACTGTCTTACCAACCCGCAGAATGTGTCGCAGATTCCACTTAGAACTTCGGACATGTTTACATCAAATTTTAATTATAAACTTTCCTAATTTATCAGTTTTTAGACGGATAAAATCCACGTCTAAATCAGGCTCGAAAAAAAACTAAACAAGAATTAAATTAAAGTTGGGAAATGTTCCTCATCTCATGGCAACACTAGGCGCACAAAATGGGACACTAGAGAAGTTTTACAATACCCGTAACTAAAACACAGGAAAGGTGGGTAAGGTCGCATAAATAAATACTAGAAAATACAAATTTTACACTGGCGATTATAAATAATAATTCTAGTAGATATTTAAATAAACTATAAAATAATATTCAAACCCTCAAACCAATTTTTTCAATATATAAAAATACATGATTATTACATTTGAAAACAAATTATTAAATATAGAATACACTATGTAACTACATAAAAAAGTATCTTAGAATATATTTCATCTCAAAATGCAGAGATTTTATTTAATAAATAATAAATCAAACATAATTTAACACTAGTTTTATAATATCATATAATCGGCACGAAATGTCTAATACCATTGACAAGCGCATTGGAGGTGTCAACAACGGTGCCGAAAACATTAATTGCACGCCTTAGGGATCCTCGGGCCACAATATCAAAAATTAATTTAACAAGACTATTTTTATAACAAAATAGGCTGTTATAATATAATATTGCCAAAGAAACGGTACATATACCATGTTCCAGATGTAAATGCCATAGATTATGATGGTGTTTGACAAATTACAAAATGACTTATTGTATAACCTGCGCACTTAAAGAATGGGATTCAGTATGACGTGCGGATTGGAATGATGACGCGCACTAAGTACGCAAGTTCTGTCGGAGTTTCCATCAATTGTTATGTCCACTATCATTTGTTGTGGGTTTATAATTTGTGCTGACGTGAGAAGAATTTTGTGTAGTTTTTATAGTTTATTTCATTCAATTGTATTTTGGTAGCATTCGAGAATGATTACATAATGTTGATTTTTTAGCCCATATCTAACTTCGGTTTCGATGAGTTTTACGTTAGTTATAATTCTTGTAGAACGCAGAAAATAATTAAAACAAAATAAATAATCTGACGCCAACACAAAACGATCATTTTCACTATGGAATGTTGATAAAGCCATATCCTCAATAGTGTTAATGATGCAATAAGACATCTTAATTAACTGTTATACTATTGTTTATTGCCATCTCACAATCAAGTCTTTGTTTCATTTCGCATTTTACATAAAAATTAATATCTTTCACCACGCTAATTAAATACCTTCAGTAAAATTAATGAATGTGACACCCATGACTATTATTATTATTCCCTTTTGTATAATTATTTTCATGTACAGTGAAGATAAAGATTTTGAAAATAAGCTGTCCCGCTTAGATCATTTTTCCAATAATGATATCAGCGAAACAGCATGAAACCATCATTTGCAGTTCCAATCTTTATCAACGCAACTTATCGTTGTTAATAATGTAAATACATAGGTATTGCTTTTTGAATCCATTTTTTCAGCAAGTATGTCATCACTATATTAAAATTATAATCACTTTTTCTATATTTTTAGTGACTTTTTGGTTATTCCCCTTTTTATAAATTAAATAATGTAAATAAGAGGTATTTATCTATCTTCATAGATTATTATTTTACCATTTTTATAATCCTTCATTCTTTATCATATTTTATACGTGAACTGCGATAGGTAACCCATCACTATTTTCTACCCACTCGGTGTAACAAACACACGCGTACAAGGTGTTTTTCTGACAACTTTGTTTCAAGCTAAATTGTTCCTTACTCTTTTTCGAATAAGGGACAAGTTCTTTTGAAAGATAATGTATGAATTAACAGCAATGGTTGACAAATTTAAACCATTTAATGTATTTAAAAGCCTCCCGAAGAACACCCTGTGCCTTATTCTGCTAAACTAATCGCTTTACTACCAAAATGGTGTATATTTTATCCAACTTAAGAGAAAGAAACTGCAGATAGATGAACGTAGGACAAAGTTATCGAGAATGAATGCTATCTCCGTGTGAATAGCACCGCACACACTGTCTATAGTTTCTTTCGTGTTATAATTCTACGTGAATTATAACCTAAAATAAATTTTATGTTTGTTACACTCAGCCAGTAATAGTACTATTACAATATTATTTAATCCATGATCTATTTATTTATATTTGCAGATCACCGATAACAAGTACCCATTAGCTATTTTAATTTAAACTTTGACCCGTCAAACCAGGGTCAAAATACCATTTTTGACCCTGGTTATCTTCAAGTTTATAGTCACTCATATTAACACCGCATAAGTCCCGGGTCTATTTGACCTTTATTTGCCCCTATATTATGACCGATTGGTCCAATGTTCGACCCTACAGTCTTTACTCACTAGCACAGTCTATCAGCTGAACACTAAGTCCTGGCCTAGACGTAAGAATGGCCTCCAGCTCAGCCCTTGTACATCGACCTCAACAGATAACTGCACCAGAGGAAACCGCTTCCTGTTTATTTATGACATCCCTGCGACCAATTCACACTATATGTAGACGTCAGAGGAAATACAGCAGCTTCCTTTCCGTGATAATATGCGATCATGAATCCAAGCGCGCTGATGGCAGCCCCCTTTGGGCCAGGCACGTCATAGCGGTGTCAGCAGTGACACAGTCAGTTGTGTCAGCAGTGACATAGTGGTTTCAGCAGTGACATAGTGGTGTCAGCTGTGACATAGCGGTGTCAGCAGTGACATAGTGGTGCGAGGGACGGCGCAGGGTGCGCTAGAGCCGGCGCCGCTTGGCGCGGCGGGGTCACATCTCGACGGCGACGCCGGGCCCGCCGAGCACCGTCTCCGTCACCCGGAAGCCGTTCTCCAGGAGGTGGCTGCAGAGGGAGACTATGGTGGCGCGCGGCGTCGAGGGGGTGATCAGGACCATTGCGTATCTGGAACGAAAGAGGTTTGGACATGAGAGGAGGGGCTTTTTCAATTAAATTTAATTATAGTTAGCTAAATTGTTTCAATTGTAAATACTAGTTCTATCTTTATAATAACCTAGCGATCCGCCCTAGCTTTGCGCGGGTGCAATGCTGGTACAAAAAGCTTCGTCTTTAATCATAATCACTATTTGTATAAAAAAAACCGCATCATAATCCGTTGCGTAGTTTTAATGATTTAGATCTTTATCATACATAGGGACAAACAGACAGACAACGGCAAGCGACTTTGTTTTATACTATGTAGTCTATACTAAAATTATAAAGAGGAAAGATTTGATTGTTTGTTTGTTTGTATCTTTGTTTGTTTGTTTGTATGTTTGTTTGTTTGAATTGAATAGGCTCCGAAACTACTGGACCGATTTGAAAAATTCTTTCACCATTAGAATCCTGAATTTTCCGTGATGAACATAGGCTATATAATATTTTCAAAAAAGTTAGGGACCCGCATGAAAAATTCAATAATTGAACCGTGCGCTGTATATTCAACCTCTTTTTCTATTGTGGCGCGTCAGAATAGAAAAGGAGGTTGAATATATACGCACGGTGCCTGCTTTTTCTCTACGGCCAGTGTCAGTTGTGGAGTGTCGAGTCAATGTCAAAAATGCCAATGCTGTTAAAAAAAGTAAGGGATCCGTATGAAAACTGTGAAACCCATCGTGTTAGGTAGTGTGTATAATTTCTGAAATTTTTGTTTAATACCCGTGCGAAGCCGGGGCGGACCGCTAGTGATAAATAAATGTGCAACGACTATGTACGCAGTTATCGGAACATGAAAAACACGGGTATTCTAAATCAATATGCGCGTGATTGCATAGGTGGGAACAAATAAACACAGGGGTATTCTAAATCATTATGCCCGTGGCTGCATAGCGAGACCAGAAGGGTTTCGACACCATGTAAAGACATGTAAGACTTTCGGTTAACCGGCACTGGATAAACTTGTATACAACCCTTTTTAAAGGGCGGTGCCCCGGTCACTGATGGTCCCTCGTGTCCGCATATTATATTATATTATTTTTGTTTGTAAGTGTCCTTTAATTATATTTTCTGTAGAATTTGATAATATTGTTCACATTTCAATTAATTGTTCATTGTATTGTCATTGTCTGCCGTGTGGTGCCGGCATAGAATTGCACCACCCCAACTCTTCCCGTGGGTGTCGTAAGAGGCGACTAAGGGAAACACACCGAGGGCGGGCAGCAGCGCCCTCTGTAGAACAATTCCACCAAACTGCGATCCCCAACCCGCATGCCCAGCGTGGGGATTATGGGCAATAACCCCCAAATGATGAATAATGCCACATATGGCGCTCATTAGGGGAGGCCTATGTCCAGCAGTGGACTATATAGGCTGATGTTGGTGTTCATTGTATTTTTATTATTGTGTATTTTAAATGTCATTTTTGTATGAGTCATGGTACTCGAAATAAACAATTTTTATTTTATTTATGTAAAGCGTGTAAGTAGCACTGACCCGCCGCCGCCGGCGCCGGTGAGTTTGCAGGCGAGCCCTTTTCCCCGCGCGGCGGCGCGGATCACCTCCAGCGCGGGGTGCGACGCGCCCAGCGCCGCCAGCAGGCAGTGGTTCATGTCCCACAGCTCCTGTACAACACACATACCGTATTGTATTATTTTATATTTATATGGAAGGATATTACAGCTATACTAATGTTGAAGAGGATAAGATAGGAAAAACTTTATTTGTAGCTATTACTAAAACTGTCACATTAATAAGCATATTTTTCATTATTAGGAAAGATTGTTGTTTGTTTGAATTGAATAGGCTGCAAAAGTAATGGACCAATTTGGAAAATTTTACTATTAGAATAATAAACATAGGCTATAAAATATTATCAAAAAAGGATCTGCATGAAAAATTCAATAAAAAAAAAGATCTTTTATCATTATGGCTCCGCTACTTGCTTTTTCTCTACGGCCAGTGTCAGTTGTGGAGTTTCGAGTCAAAGTCAAAAACCTCAATGCTGCTAAAAAAGTTAGGGATCCGCATGAAAACTGTGAAACCCAACGTGTTGTGTATAATTTCAGAATTTTTTATTTAATACCCGTGCGAAGCCGGGGCGGACCGCTAGTTTATTACAAACTATTAGTTTAGTAAAACGCACCGCTAACTGTTGGTAATCAGCCTCAGGATCGGGGTCGCACTTTCCACTGGACAGTTTTTCCAAAACCTGCAAAGACAAACACTAATATAATAACAAGTCCAGCAGTGGACATAATATCGATCGATGCCGATGATAGAAATATATCGATAACTCCGTACAGGGTTCCGCACGCACTATCCTGATTGTCATTCGTCTATAGATTCTACAGCAGGGTAATGTATGCTGTGAAACCTTACAGCATAATGCAATTCATAATGCAATGCAATTCGCAGGAGGTTGCGGGTTCGATTCCCGCCTCGGGACAAATATTTGTACGATCTGCAGATATTTGTTCAGGGGTTATGGTCGTTTTCTATGTATAATAAAAAATATATATCTATTTAATAATATTGTATTATGTATATCAGTCATCTAGTACCCATAACACAAGCTCTGCTTAGCTTGGGGCTAGATGATGCTGTGTGGATTGTCCAGTATTATTTATTTATTTATTATTTATTATTCGCAGCTAGCAAATAAACCTACGCCGTTCTGTCGGTCAGTAAGAAGCGATTCTGCGACGATAACTGTCATAGTGAAGCGATTGGTTAGCAGAGTTAAACCTCCAGTTATTACAACACGGTAGTTTTATGAAATTAAATAATATCTCAAAAAGTTTATATTTCAGCGGGACTTGAACCCGCGACCTTCCTACTGCACGGGACGCGCTAACCGACTGAGCTACGAAATCAAGTACCGGACTAAGTCAAAAACCTCAATGCTGCCAAAAAAGTTAGGGATCCGTATAAAAACTGTGACACCCAACGTGTTAGTTTAATTTCAGAAATTTCTGTTTATTAGACGTGCGAAGGCTGGGCGGACCGCTAGTACCTATATACATATAAATATATATATATATATATATATAAAGAGTAGTGTTACCTGCGAGAGCAGGTGCCGTGCAGAGAGCCGTGTGGTGCCGGCATAGAATTTCACCACCCCATCTCTTCCCGTGGGTGTCGTAAGAGGCGACTAAGGGAAACACACCGGGGGGCGGGCAGCAACACCCTCTGCAGAACAACTACACCGAACTGCGATCCCCAACCCGCATGCCCAGCGTGGGGATTATGGGCAATAACCCCAAATGGTAACGCCGTCTATGGCGCTCATTATGGGAGGCCTATGTCCAGCAGTGGACTGTTATAGGCTGGTGATGGTTACCTGCGTGGCTGTGTGCGCGATGTGGTCGCAGGCTTGCATCACGTGCTCCACGGCCGACGGGTTGCGCCTGCGCAGCGCCGCCACCTGCCGGCACAAGGGACATATTCACAACACTCACAACAACAACAATCACATTATTACCGTGCTGAACATAGGCTATATAAAATTAAAAAAATGTATAATATTAAAAAAAGATATTAAAAAGGCTGTATAATATTTAAAAAAATTAGGGTTTAGCATGACAAATAATTTTTTTGTTAAATACTTGTGCGAAACCGGGGCTGACCGCTAGTATCATACAAGCTTGTCACAATCGCAAGTTGGTTTTTAGATTCTAGATTCTAACTTTTAATTTTTTTCTGTTTTCTCGGATTAAACTACCGTATAAGTATAATAATAATAATTCACCGCTAATAATTTATTGTTTTATTTTTTATTTATTGGTATATCTGATTACGATGGTAAAGGCCGATAAGACGTAAAGCCTACCTTGACAATGAGATCCCTCGACTCCCTGGAGACGCGGCTGTCGACGAGCAGCACCCGCAGCTCCATGCGGATGTCGAGGTGGCGCGGCTTCGAGCCCTTCTTGAACGAGACCAGAGAGCCGAATGTACACGTCGCGTTGTCTATGCCTGCAATATGCAAATGGCGGGTTAAATTGGAAAAAAAATATAATAATAAAAGTTGTATCAAGGGTCAGATCCAAAAGGTGGTACTCCTGGACTCCGCGCGTATCGTCAGGAAGTTCCTCTCTGCAGCCCTAGTCACCGGCCGCTTGAGCCTAGCTTCGCGGTCGGTGATACACCGTTTTGATATATTTTTACTTATAGGCTGGTGATGTGATGTGGGTCAAATTGGGTTGCTATAAGAGTATTCTTTAGAAACACTTTTCTAAAGAATTGTACCTTCTAATGTAGGTAGAACTGAGAAATTCGTAGCATAGCGGCACTTTTTGCTAGGTATTTTAGAATCCGAGCAAAGCGGGACCCGTGCATAGCGGAACTAAGCCGGTGGATCTATTTCAATATGAAGTTATACAACACCCTATCTACTGGGAAATCCAAAATCGATGATTTATTTTCGTGCAAAACCGACCTCTGTTACTTAGATAGCATTTTATATTTTCGATTTAACGAGTATGAGCACAGAGCTGAAAGTCTGCGAATAAGTGAAAAAGAACTAAAACCGATGTCCGGTATGTATGTCTACCAAGTCTACCAAGTACTGGTTGTGGTTCGCGTCACTCAAGAAGGCGTTGAAATATACCATTATATCATCCACAATCTTTCATCATCATCATCATAAGCCCACATCAGTCCACTGCTGGACATAGGCCTCCCCTAATGATCGCCATAGTGCCCTGTCTTCAGCATCTGCCAGCAGTCTTTTGCAACAATCTTTCATACGATGACTGAACCCCCTGATGGATAGACCTCCACAAAACTGTAAAACTCTGCGCTCCTGCGTTTGCCTCGCAGAGCAAATCTGGATGTGTCTCATCCTATTTCACATGTCCACCCAGCAATGTGCAGGATTACATCCTGCAGTGGTTTAAATCAGCGTGTGAATGATGCTAATGTTGTGCCAGCACAGTTATTTCTATGTCTTCTATACTAATATTATAAAGAGGAAAGATTTGATTGTTTGTTTGAATTGAATAGGCTCCGAAACTACTGGACCGAGTTAAAAAATTCTTTCACCATTAGAATCCTTAATTTTCCGTGATGAACATAGGCTATATAATATTTTCAAAAAAGTTAGGGATCCGCATGAAAAATTCAATAACCGTGGGCTGTATATTCAACCTCTTTTTCTATTATGGCGCGTCAGAATAGAAAAAAGAGGTTGTATAGCGCACGGTGCTTGCTTTTTCTCTACGGCCAGTGTCAGTTTTGGAATGTCAAGTCAATGTCAAAAACCCTAATGCTGTTAAAAAAGTAAAGATCCGTATGAAAACTGTGAAGCCTATCGTTTTAGTGTGTATAATTTTTGTTTAATACCCGTGCGAAGCCGGGCGGGCCGCTAGTTAGTAATAATTGAATAGTACCTGGCAGGGCCGTAGCCAGAAATAATATTCGGGGGGGGGTCGAGCCTTAGAATTTTTTCAGACTTTTCCGATGTTTTGTAAAAAAGTAGGCAAAAGTGTGACAATAGATGTGACAGCTAGCCCCAAATATTTTAAAAACTGCGGTGGTCATTTTGGAGATTGGAGATTGGTATTCCAGCAACAAAGAAAAAAATGTGAGAAATACAAAAAATAAATAACTTCGAGTGTCATTTTCGGGTGACAAAAAAGTTAGTAGTATTAGTTAAGTGGTAGGTATAACAATTCACATTATTATGAGAGAATGGCGAGCGAAACCAGCCGCCAATTTTTTTACATATTTTCATAGGCTGATAAAAATGACTAAATGGCTATAGAATGATCGGCGAGCGAAGCGAGCCGCCAAATTTTTTACATATTTTCGGCAGGCTGATAAAACTGACCGAAAGGGTACAGAATGAACGGCGAGCGAAGCGAGCCGCAATTTTTTTACATATTTTCGGCAGGCTGATAAAAATGACCAAAAGGCTAAAGAATGAACGGCGAGCGAAGCGAGCCGCAATTTTTTGTGCGACCTTTCGGATGATCTATAAAATAGAATCAAGAGTGACAAAAGATTATCATTAGCAAACCCTGAAACTTTTAGAGCCAAAATTATAACAGTGAGTGGAGTGACCGCCGATATTTTGTAGTGTTTGCGGCCGCTGAAAATTTTTGAGAAATTGTGGCATTTTCGCAAGGTTGTTAAAAAGCTTAGAATAATTCCGAATTTACGGAAATTTTTTGTGACCTTTTCGGCCGTTACTAAATAATTTAGAAAAGTATGTTATAAATAAATACATGACAGTAAACGGAGAAAGCAATTGAATTACTACGGAACGACAACAAAATAGGTCTATTGATTTATAAAATTAAAAGTAATGTCGTGATCTGCCTGCCTAGCTGGAATCGGCCGTAAATGAATGCGATTCGTGCACCCAGCTCATTTAAAATGTAGAGACGAATTTTGTCGAAAAAAAGTTTGAGTTTTCAAAAGATAATAATTTAAAAATTTTTTGTGTTTTTAAGAGAGAATAGCTATTTAAAGTAAGCCGCACTTTCCACGTACGAGTACGTATCCGAGAAAATTTTACCTATTCAAGTTTGATTTTTAACGGTGCCTCAACATTTCGGGAGGGGTTTGAACCCCCAAAACCCCCCCCCCCTCCCTACGGCCATGGTACCTGGTAGACCTGGTAGATAAACCCGACAAGCGTTGTTTCACGAATTAGGGTAATTTCAAACTTTCTCAAATAAAACTTTACTACTTGTTAACCGGTATTTTCTGGATTACGGTCATTCTACATCATTCAATGTCAAGCAGGTGGCTAAAAACGTGGTGATAAGACTGGTACCAGTGCCCGCGACCTCGATGTATCGATAACTGTTACCACATCGCCCAAGGCACACATAACCTGCACACTGTTATGTAAGCATGGTAGTGTGGTGGCCATCAAGTGAACAAGTAATGGTGCACGAGGTTGGTAGGTTCGTACGTAAGTCATCATAATAACGTTTGTTTTTAATTTGCATTGTTTTGATGAAACTAAATACATAGAATCCCTTAATTTTACACCGGTTGCAAGTTTTGCGGGATACTATATATTATGTATACGATAATAAAATACTAGTTAGGTAATGTCTGTCGACACCAAAACCAAATCACAGAATGTGCCGTTCCTCTTTTTACGTTCGAAAAAAGACACAGGAACAAAATAAGAGCCTTCTGTCGAAATCTGTTAGTAGTAAAAAGGCGATAAACTAAAATTCTGCAGTAAAATTTATGCAGTAGGTATCATAAAAAATATCTTGTTAATCGATTTCGGAAAAGGTTCTATGTTCGGCTTCAATTATATACTAATTTTGAATATTATTTCGCTATTGTATAATAGAAAATAATCTCTGATGGTTTCATAAAAAAATATATTCCCATGGGATTAGTATATATGCCGCAAAACATAAAAACCGTGTAAAATAAAGGTAGGTACCTAAATTATATCCCGAATAACAAAATAGGTCTATTGATTTATAAAATTAAAAGTAATGTCGTGATCTGCCTGCCTAGCTGGAATCGGCCGTAAATGAATGCGATTCGTGCACCCAGCTCATTTAAAATGTAGAGACGAATTTTGTCGAAAAAAAGTTTGAGTTTTCAAAAGATAATAATTTAAAATTTTTTTGTGTTTTTAAGAGAGAATAGCTATTTAAAGTAAGCCGCACTTTCCACGTACGAGTACGTATCCGAGAAAATTTTACCTATTCAAGTTTGATTTTTAACGGTGCCTCAACATTTCGGGAGGGGTTTGAACCCCCAAACCCCCCCCCCCCTCCCTACGGCCATGGTACCTGGTAGACCTGGTAGATAAACCCGACAAGCGTTGTTTCACGAATTAGGGTAATTTCAAACTTTCTCAAATAAAACTTTACTACTTGTTAACCGGTATTTTCTGGATTACGGTCATTCTACATCATTCAATGTCAAGCAGGTGGCTAAAAACGTGGTGATAAGACTGGTACCAGTGCCCGCGACCTCGATGTATCGATAACTGTTACCACATCGCCCAAGGCACACATAACCTGCACACTGTTATGTAAGCATGGTAGTGTGGTGGCCATCAAGTGAACAAGTAATGGTGCACGAGGTTGGTAGGTTCGTACGTAAGTCATCATAATAACGTTTGTTTTTAATTTGCATTGTTTTGATGAAACTAAATACATAGAATCCCTTAATTTTACACCGGTTGCAAGTTTTGCGGGATACTATATATTATGTATACGATAATAAAATACTAGTTAGGTAATGTCTGTCGACACCAAAACCAAATCACAGAATGTGCCGTTCCTCTTTTTACGTTCGAAAAAAGACACAGGAACAAAATAAGAGCCTTCTGTCGAAATCTGTTAGTAGTAAAAAGGCGATAAACTAAAATTCTGCAGTAAAATTTATGCAGTAGGTATCATAAAAAATATCTTGTTAATCGATTTCGGAAAAGGTTCTATGTTCGGCTTCAATTATATACTAATTTTGAATATTATTTCGCTATTGTATAATAGAAAATAATCTCTGATGGTTTCATAAAAAAATATATTCCCATGGGATTAGTATATATGCCGCAAAACATAAAAACCGTGTAAAATAAAGGTAGGTACCTAAATTATATCCCGAATAACAGTTCGCACACGTTTTATCTTCGTCCTTTGTTCAGTCAACACATTGTGTATTATGACATTTGTTTCAAGGCTTTCACGTAAAAGTAATAAAATAAAACAATAGGTTTCTAGAGAACGCACATAATCTACCATGAGAATTTTAGCAACACTTGTTTTTACCCGCGGATAACTGTACCTAAGGGAAAGATCAATTAGGTATCCAATTCTTTAGCAATGTTTAGTCTGTTCATTTTACTCCAATCAAATTAATAATGACTCAGTCTATGTATATTTGTATTTTCTTTTCATCATCATCATCACCAGCCTATAATAGTCCACTGCTGGACATAGGCCTCCCCTAATGAGCGCCATAGATGGCATCATTGTTTGGGGGTTATTGCCCATAATCCCCACGCTGGGCATGCGGGTTGGGGATCGCAGTTCGGTGTAGTTGTTCTGCAGAAGGCGCTGCTGCCCGCCCCCCGGTGTGTTTCCCTTAGTCGCCTCTTACGACACCCACGGGAAGAGTTGGGGTGGTGAAATTCTATGCCGGCACCACACGGCCACATTTTCTTTTAATCGAATAGAACTTTCACTAGCTCATCTGATATTGACAGATGAGTTGTCAATTATTCACAGAGGTCCACGACTCCATTGTTTTACTAAAGTAAATTACACGACAAAAATAAGAAAACTATAATAAATGTTCAAAAAATAAATATCTAGGTATATAATTATTTTAATTTTAACCTTTACTCGGTTTTGCAATCATAGTATGTCAACAAATTATTTATGGCATTTATAAATTAAAAACTAGTTCCATTTATGAATGAAGCCTTATAGGTACATATTTTACATACATAGTGGTAATTGTTTTATTCCGTCAATTACTTTAATATTCTTTAATAACAAATATGGTCTATTATATTTTGAAAGCGTTTGGGAAATTTTGTTGTATAATTTCGGTTAATACCAAAAAAATTATATTCTCTCAAATTCTCCAAAAATACAGTAAACCGCGCTGTTAGTCTTAATGGTTTACGAACTGAACAATAAGGGAATGCAATAATAACAAAAATCACAAACTTCTTGAACGCAAGGGTCGACGGATGATTGAATGATTTTTTTTTTAATGTTAGTGTTAAAAAATACTTATGGTGGTGAAACCCGCTCTTCCTTTCGAGAGTTCAGTATACAGGCATTATTTACCTACTTATGATAAATACAAAATAAAAAATTATTTATTCTATACTTGGACATGATGTTATTTTGAGGTGTGTTTTGTTGAAAAAATGTATTTGGTAGTTTCAAGTCCGGGCAACAAATACCACACAGTCCAAATCATTTGTGTGTGGTGTGTGTTGTGTATATGTGGGTATGTTAAGTAGTTTTTTGCTGACCTTTAGACCTGTAGACCAAAGATCTGCTTAATACATGTTACATTGATGATATCACATCACAAATGGCAATGACCTTTCGCTGGAATCGGACCTTGACACGGTTCGAAATGTTTGTGTAACTAACCATTATTCTTTGGGGTGCTAAGATCACGTTTTTAACACTTTTATTGCCACCGACGTATACATGGACAACGTTAAGGCAGTGACTGTGTTAAGGAGTCTGCACTACATATGACAGTCGCCAACGGGGCGCCGGCGCCGGCATCGCAAAGTCCGGGGCGGGTTGGATGTTGGCGCATGGTAGACGAAATTTTGGCTTGTTCACCTCTAGGAGACAAATACCAAAGCCTTCGTAATAGTAAACTGCATTGGCAACATTCATACTAAGCGTTGTGACGTTGTTTGGATGCCTAGGTCCAGCTGTGGCCGCCTCGGTAGAGATGATGGTGATGTAGGAGACATTAGCCAAGTCGTCTTATCAACAATAATAAGTAACAAAAGAATATTCACTTTGGATTATTAAAAATTAGATTGAATAGAATTGCAATTTGTAATTCTATTAGTCTTGCTAATTTGCTATTGACAATAATATCTAAAGTATTAGACGAAATTAAATTTTGTATGTGTAGTGTATCTACGGAGCTGGTAGGTTCTAATTTTTTAACTGATAGAAAGTTTATTTATTTACGTCACTAAATTAAATAGAGGAAAATGTAATTTAACAGAATATTGTGCACTATGTTGTTTTGGTTTGGATGCACCATCTGAGAAACCTGCCCCAAAATAATGATATGAAAGTCTTACTTCAGACATGACGCAAGGATTTCAAAAATCCTAACATAATTAATATACCTATGGGAACAAAAAGGAAGCAATAACTTAGAAAATCAAATCCACTCACCTGACGGCGTGCCGTGCATTATCCGCTCACAGTTGAACGCCCACTCCGATATCACCTCCTTCTCCGACATAGTAAACTCCTCGCTCCCGATATCGTAGAACGAGTCAAAGTCATTGGAAGCTGTCTTCCTCTTCAGCAGCTGGATCAACGCGCCGGCCAAGCACACCGCGAACGAGGCGGAGCTCCCCGTGCCAGCGCCGATGGTCAGCTCCGAACCCATCGATATCTCCATAGGTCTCACTGGGAGGTTTGTACTGCCGAAAATCCCGGAGAAGATGTATAAAAAGCTTCGGAGTGAGTTCTTTTGGTTGTTGGGTAGAGCGTCGAAGTTTGGTTTCATTCTGTGTAGGAAGTCTTCGACTCTTTTGAGGTGGTGTTCGTGATCCAGCTTCTCTGGCAGTCGCCAGGAGAACTTTCCAGTGATTCCATTGGCTAGTTTTGGGTTGAAGAGGCTGGTGAGGATTGGTTCTAAAGGGATCGATTCCTGGAGATCCACGCAGGGTAGGTGGATGCGAACGGACGGTTCCGCGAGGGTGTTGACTTCCTGAAAGCGATTGTTGGTGGGGTTATTAATTGCGTAAGCTTGTTGCTTGCTCGTACCATGTTTATCGTGGTCGCTCAGAAAATTTACCTACTATTGATGTAAATTACGCTACTTGCACAGGCTTAGATAGGTTCAGAGTAACGCCTTTGTCACGTTTGTCAAAGACTGCAAGCATTTTTTGACAGTTTTATGCCGATTTCATGCCCATTAATGTGGTGCAACCGTTTTTCCACGCGGTTCTGTTGTGGTTAGTGCTTGAAATAAATTTCTTGGAAACTTATTATTTGTAACGATTCAATACTTATTATTGGTTCTTGTTTTACGGTTATTGGTATTATTAGGGTATAAAATGGTTATGCTATGAGTTATGAAAAAGTTGTATGACTTAATATGCATGATGTAAGTAAGTAATATGCACTGAAGGAAAGACATATGTTATAACTTGACGAAATATATACAGATAGAAAATCTAAGAGTCTTCAGTTATTTCTTAATCATGCTAAAAAATCACAACCATGGGAAATAATTGTTCTTTTATTTAGTCTAAAAATATTAGTATTAGTCACAAAATTTATACCACAGCGATAATCGACCGCTAGCTACCTCTTTTTCCTCTGCCACTGCGGCAGGCGGAGGTGATATTAAAGTATTTGAACAATGCGACATATAGAATTTAATGTATTTGTAAATTTCACAAAATTACATCTCTGCGAGGTTTATGGCGCTACGCTATACGCTTTCCTTACATTGTTCTCTTACTACGTTTATAATTTTTTGTTTACGAATTCACCTCAAACTTTACATTCAGAAATTATGCAAGTCCATAAAAAGTGCACATAGTTTTTACACATAGTTGTACTTAGTTGGACTTGCATCATTATCAGCTATAACCACTAACCAAAACACCAAAAACTATGTGCAGTTTTTATGGACTTGCATCATTTCTGACATATTTATAAAAACTAGTCCGCAAAAAAGAAAAACTTTTTGCAAACATATTTGCTGTTGATCAGCGTCATCGAGGTACACTAAGAGCCTTATCATACGAGACATTTCAAAGCGAGGCGAGTGCTTGGAATCTCTGCGCACTCGAATCTTTTTGAAATAGCTCGCAAATCACCAGTGTTATAGCTCATATCTATCATATTTAAAATTTCAAATTAACTTATAAAATACACTAAAATGAAGTGTTAGAATAGAATGTAGTACTCACCTATATCTTTTATCTTTGGTATGGGTATTATTAGATAAGTTATTTTTCACTGTCTCAACATTCAAGAATAATTTAAAGGAACACATCACTGTACCTACAGAGCTAGATATATTTTACACCGCTACCTGCTTAACTGCATGGACCGATATAATTATTGACAGGGATATTATTTTGGGAAGTAGTATTCGGAATGTTGTATGTACTTATGTGTAGATTATGAAAGTTAAAGTTTACCACAAAAGTTAACCGAAAAGGAAGGTGCCAGTTCCCAGACTCAAGAATGGATGTATCAGTTACCTTAATAACAATCGAGCTTCTCAGTCCGAGACTGCAGGCGAGAGCTGTTTTCCCGTACACCACGGCATGCTCTCCGTGCAAGATCACCTTTCCAGGAGCTGACACGCTCACAGTATAATAGTTATTCATGCCAGACATATTATCCATATTATCCATTCCAGTCATCATATCCATTTTGAGAGAATAAAACAACCAATCTTTTACTACTTCTATATTTCAACGCATCTTATTGCCCGGTATTTCCGACGGTTATCATTGGTTGTTCTGTGCGTTCCACTGTTCCGTAGTAAGAGTTTTCTGAGTGAAGGCGTGTATCTCTTTCAATTCTTCCTGGAGGATTGAGTTCACCAGTCTGTGGGCGAGAGAGAAAACGCTCAGTTTTTATAGGTACAGTTGCTATTGTTATGGTAATGGAAAGAATGAAATTCAAAGAATCTGATTAGATCTTTAGGGTTACGTGCATTTTGACGGTTTAAGGTGATCCATTAGAGACCATTATAAAAGGAATAAGAAACTTCTTTCTTTATAACCCTTTATTAGTCTTATTATCCTAGTATAGTTATAGCACGCCTCTTAAGTTTTTGGCATGTGTGATTGACAAGTAGATAATGCCATCAGCAATACGCCCCCTCTTGTATGCTGACTTAAAATAAATAAATATATAAAACTCAGGAATGATAAGAACTCTCGCGGCATGCCAGTGCCTAACAAATTACATCAATAGTATGTATAAAGGTTTGCCTGTCCATTCAACATATTCTTCATCCAGATAAGTTACTTTATGCTGCTCGATATCTACGTCGGAAGCTACAACCTCGAAACTAATTTGTCCTTATCTTTGTTTACGCGAAGGTTGTAGGAAACGAAAGGTGCCCTTTCATTCTCAGATAGCCGAACCAAAGAGGTGTTGATTGTTTTGGACTCTTGATAATACCACCCAGACTTGAGATGTAACAGTGACATTTCTTGTTACGCACTCTTGACGGTTTTTTATTTCGAGACTATTGTTTCTTATCTCGGATCCTAAGACGATTGACATTAGACCTCTTTCTGAATGGTTTTTGTCATGATTGTCGTCTTTGTGTTCTTAAGTGGTTTATTCCGCATTTGTTTTCCATTGCGATCGTTATCGCAGTATTTTAAGACTTCTAAGACCTCTGCAGAGTAACACTACTGTACCCAATAATGTAAGTAACATTACTAAGCCATACCTGAAAAGAGTCTCACTTCTCTAGGAAATCCAATAAATAAAAGAAACTAATTTTTATTTTTCTTTAAGTAAATCAAAAAGCTTATTTATTTATTGAAAAAAAATTAGAGTATTGTACCAGTATCAATATATTCTGTCGCAGCCTCTGCCTTGAAGCATTAATTCAATATTTGTATGACTCAAATAAATAACAATATGTATCAAAAAAGCACTTTTATCAAAGCCATAAAAAATTTCAATAATCTTCCTTTAGAAATTGAAACCTTGATGGTAACATATTTAAAATTAAATTAAAAATATGGCTTGAATCTAATGCTTTGTATTCGCTGAAAGAATTGTTTGACAAATAATGGCATCTTCATTTGATTATGTAAGCGTTTCTTATTTTAACTTTTTGGAATGTACCTATAAGCTAAAGCCTGAACCTGAAAGCATATGCCCAATATAGCTAGGTATATCTATCTATCTACTTAGATCTTACCTATTTAAAACCGTATTATTGTATTGTATGTCTGCTAAAGATAAGCTGTTGAACTGTAGACCTTATACCTAAAGTCTTAGAATAACTAAACTTAGAACCCTAGTAGGCGCACGCGAAATGAAGGTGTTTCAAGGGAGCCTTTAAAGGCTTCCTACATCGCTCGACGCGTCAGTGCTCAAGGTCAACACTAACTGGGAAGAGCTCCGTAATTTTTCAATAAAAATGACAGACAATATGGGGTAAATGTTGATAGCTTGCAACATTATTTGTGCGCTTGTGTGCGTGTCGGCTAATGTAATCACGAGCCGCTTACGCACACATTGGTTGTTTTGTTGCTTCAACTTCGAGCGGAATTTTTGTGTGAAATTATCACTCTACGTCTTATTACTCTAAGCCCAAAGTCTTTTCTGTATGCACAACAGTTAACAATATAAGTATTTCTGATTCAGATTTTAGCACCACTACGTGCAAGTGGCCTGCTGAGCCAGCTCCTTGTTATTACGAGCACGATGGAATATACCGTATTTGTTTTTCAAATTGATATCTTAGCATGTTCAATAAATACATAAAATAAAAGATCATGTTTGATAGCATGACTAGCCAGTCTATGTAGTTTCGTCAGTTAGTTCAATCCAATTACATTGTATGCACGCTAACATTTCGTACACATTGATATGCGCGATACAATTGTTAAACTCATTGTCTGTCTGTCCATCGTTCGTGAATAGAGAGCTGAGCGTGGAGGCAGTAAATCATTTAGAGCCTTAGTACTAGGGCATCGGAACCGGGTTTTCCCGGAATCGAAAGAACCGGGAATACCCGGTTCTTGGGGCTACAAAAAGAACCGGTTCTCAAAATATTCAGAACCGGGTTTTCGGTTCTTTCGATTCTCCTAAAAATATTGATTATTGTAGGTTAATGAAACTTCGAAGTCACTACGCATCAAGGTGTTGCATAAAATAAGGAGGAGGTACGGGTTGGGGACGGGGAGACATTCCCCGCTCGTATAGTTTGTGTGTGTATAGTTGCTCGTTTGGATTTACTCTGTTATTATAGGTAAGTGCGTCTTCTATCATTATTATTCTTTGGTTCACTACTTTTTGCCTATTACATCGTAGATGGCAAAAATAGGCATAGGTAGGGAAAGAAGTAAAGTATTTTATTCTTTGCCTTTTTTATAAGTTGTTTAATGTAAGTATAGTGGATTTCGGGTATAACGACTATGAAGGGTCCACTGATATCGCCGTTATAACCCAGAAGTCGTTACAGACTAAGACAATAAGCAGATGGATGAATAGTTTTATATTCTTTAATTATTTATTGAATATTTGCAAACATAGTCAACAAGGCAGGAAGCGGGATATTTGACAAATGAAGAGGAACTTAACAGGCAATTAATAGAAGCTTCCACTGCGAGAACATCCACGCCAGATGATTTATATACTACCGTGAGGGTAGAAATGGCACTCTTCGAGAATGGTGGTCAACGAGGCCGATATCTGTCGCTGGCTTACCATTTGATCACCATCCCACCTACCAGTGGTGTGGAGCCGGAAGGCATATTTTCATCTGCTGGTATAATATGTAACCGACTGCGCTCAGCTTTGGGTGACAAAACCCTAGATGCCCGCATATTTTTGCGTTCATCAAAATATATTCAAGGTAAAAAATTAGTTTATTAGGTTAAAAATCAAGATTTATTACTATTTTAAGTGTAATTTTTTTTTATGTGATTAATATAAGTTCTTTCAATGGGAACCTACTTTATTGTTTATGTTTATTTTATTTGATTAGTAAAAGTTTCTATTATTGTTGTGTTAATTATGTGTAGCTCAATAATTTTGTTTCTCTTTCGTTATATTGCAATAGCTGATGTTTAAATTGCTTCGCTGTGGTTATATAGTTTACAAAAAAAAATTATGCAAAAAGTGATTGTTGCAAGACTAACTGATTAAAAAGATAAAATAAAGAAATAAAAATAGCTATGATTATTAATTCCCTGTTTGATTTGGACCCCACTATAGATATTGTAAGACAAAAATATAATTCTAGTAAATTAAGAAAAGAATCGAAAGAACCGAAAAAACCGGGTACCCGGTTCTGCGTTGAAACAGGAATCGAAAGAACCGGTTCCTAAAATATGACCGGTTCTCGATGCCCTACTTAGTACGCAATGCTGTTTGTAAAACAGCTAGCGTGAACTGATTGAATAGTTAATTTCTAGTTTTTACGAAAGTTTAGAGTAAGTAGTGTTATTTCCAAGTAAAAGAGATATCGAAACGATGAGAACAGTTGGACCTAAATAATCTTCAAATAATTAATAAAAAGTTAATAAGTTCGTAGTTGTTTTATCTGCGATTCAGTTCGTAGGTTTTCCTATGGATTTAAACTGATCAGACGTTAGAAAGCTGAAAATCTCTCACACCGTCTAACGAAACGCATTTCATTACATAAATGAATCGTGAAATCATGTCCGCAATTCATGGCGATTTCTAGCGAAGGAACCGCACGATCAGATAACGCAGCTAGATTGAATCAACGATTTTATGAGGACCACCAACTCCCGTTATCCAATAGAAGCAAAGCTTGTAAAGCTTGTCTATAACATTTTCAACAAATACATAAATAAAAATTTATTAGGTAAAAGAAACTCGTAATTACTGGACAAAACGCATTAAATATAATATATTTAATGCGTTTTGTCCAGTAATTATATTATACTAGGTTAATACTATAGCTAGGTATAACAATTTGCCTGAACTTCATTGTTTCAGGCTAATTATAAAATAAAATAATTCACTTACTATTCAAAAAGTATTTATTTTAACAATGTTGTTTATGTTACAAACAGTTCCTGTAGATAAAGGTACTTAAACATCTTACATTGAGTACAACTAGATTAATCAGAGTCATTTTTCTAAATAGGTTAACTATGTATAAAGATTATTTACTTGATAATATAATATCAAATAGCTTCTCTGTATCATGGTAAAATAGGCTATGAAGTGTAAAAATAGTTTTTTACTGTTATTAAAGTCAAGTGCGTAGAAATTAGACATAGACTTTACTCTGTTGTAAAGGAACGGACCAAGAAGTAGATACAATTTGTTCGCAAAGGCAAATTTTAGTTGATAAAAATATAGTTTGTTGGTTTAGGGCCATTCCGTCTCTTATTAATCAGTAAATACAGTGCTGGATAGAAGGGCTGCGTGCTGTTTCATTACTGTGTTAATGTTAATTCCATGCCAGCCTTAACGACATCACCCGGCGGGCCTTTGTCACCGCTAACGTACCAGCTATTCTCAAACCGAATGGTCTGTTGCGTGACGATGGTAAGAGGCCCGACGGTATGACACTTGTCCCATGGGAGTTGGGGAGGCCCATTGTGTGGGACGCTACTTGCGTCGACACACTTGTGTCCTCCCATCTTCCAAGGACATCCGTGAGGGCTGGTGCGGCGGCAGATTTGGCCGAGTATCTTAAGAGGCGCAAATATTATGCAGGTCTCGACAGAGCCTACAAATTTGCTCCCCTTGGAGTCGAGACCCTAGGTCCGTGGGGTACCGAGGCTCTCCGGGTCTTCAAAAAATTATCTGAGCGTCTGGTCGAAGCGACGTGTGACCCTAGAGCTGGTCAATATCTGGCGCAGCGCATCAGCATTGCCATACAACGTGGCAATGCAGCCAGCATCTTGGGTACACTTCCAACTGGTATTGATATGGATCAGTTGAGCTACCTGTAGTTTGTTCGCAACAGTCTGCAGTTAGCTCAATTGTTTCAATTGTAAATACTAGTTTTTTATTTAGTTAGATCATTGTAATTTTATTTGTTAATAAAGGCTTTTTTATTACTGTGTTCGAATATCTGTCGGACTGTTATCTATTACAAATCACAGGACTGATATAAAACATTAGTGGGGAAGATGAAGGGTCGAAACACTCGAAACGTTGCCACTTTGAGTAGTGCTCTTTCTTTCTACTGTTAGTATTAATGTTTACCCCGTCCCACCCCATGCGGTAATGCAATAAGTTAAAATAGATTGACACAGGGCAAAGTAAACTTGTCAAATTACATAATATTATGATCGGCAAAATATACCATAAATTTTTAAAGAATGCTTTTATATGGGGAATGAACGACAGATTATCATCTAGTACCCAAAGATTTAAATCGTTAGATACGCCCCGACACCAAAAATTGTGTCATTGTCTTTGAATGTGTGCGTGTGCAATCTATACACAACAAGCGTACTGAGAAAATAGTGTCATCTCTTTTTCTCCCACATTATTTGCAAACACTACTATCTTTTTCGTGCACTCGCCATTTAAATTTGTTATCGAGATCGCGGAATGATAAATAAAAGTTATTTAATTAAATCGCAATATTTACAAGTGAAATGTTACACCTTTAGCTTTGTTTGTATTTGTAGAATTGTTTTTACAGTTCCGAAACACACACGGTGTCATTTTGTGAAAATTGACAGTTACGATTGGTTTTATTAACATGTCCGGATAACACTGTGCTTCGCATCTACACTGATTCCAACTGTGCGAGCTGGCTCACCTTAACTTTGCAACAACGTGGCGCGGACTCACTGCGGAAAGGGCGTATCTAACGATTTAAATCTTTGCTAGTACCTAAGTATTTCATTTGATTTGTGCTTTTAATTTCGGGACGGTAAGTATTGAGTGTTACTTTGGCTGTCGTAATGATGTGCATCTAGTTAAATTAGATGGAATGTAAACAAATAGAGAGGGAACGATAACTCGACGTTCAAGACGAAAAAGATATAAAGAAGAGCTAACGCAGCAAACTACTAGAAAGAAGAGTTTATGAGCTTCGACAACATGCAAATGATTGGTTGGATGCTAAGTGCAAAAGATTATTCTCTAGAATGCGGAGGCTCTTGAAACATCATCATCATCATCTTGGTTAGTAACTGGAACCCGACGAGCTAGACCACGAATTTAGTGGTTTTTTTTTGGAATGTAACGAAAAACAAATTACAGCGCTTTATCAAAAGCAAGAGTTCCATAAATCTTACCAAAGACAAGTCAACCAAATTTTGCACAAAATACTTCGTTTTAACGCACTAATAACTGAAATGATATATGAACAATGATATCGAACTGGAAACACCGGACTTTCAAGACTGCACGCAAGTAGGGCATGCAAACCGATAATCGATAAATTATCGGTAATCGGCTCATTTATGTCGGCGATAATTATAGAAAAAATCGATAAAATATCGATAAAAGATAAATCCTTAAATAAATCATTATCAAAACCATTCCCATCACGGCGCCGGCGCCTCAATCGCGAGTGTTTAAAATTACCCGCGCAAATGCCGCGCAAGCAAGCTTACCTGTGTTTATGGCTCTCTCGCTCACTCTTCGTATATAGGTAGGTATGTGTGTGTGTATGAGCTCGCCTAACCGCTGCGCGCGGAACTATTAACACCTATATACGAATGGTCCTTAGTGAATTTTTTTTGAATTTGATTTTTTTGATAAGTAACACTAATCGAAATAATATTATATTTATACCTAAATGGAGGATTTTGTTTTTTTGTAAGTAAGAAAGTTATTCGATAAGTAACACTAATCGAAATAATATTATGTTTATCGTTTATACCTCAATGGAGGATTTTGTTGTTTTGTAAGTAAGAAAATATTTCATTTAATTTTGTTCTATTCACAAATATCTATACTTATTATAATCATGAGCCCGAACTTGTTCTTAAGTGCTGTACGTATGTAATAAAACCTAAATTCTTGAGTAAATAATGAGTTATCATTATTTTTATCCGTCACTTAAATAATAATGTAAAATTTAAACAATTTAAGTTGTTTTCCATATTATTACTGGTACATTCAATCTTTGAAACTTTAATGACCGAAAGCTATAAGGACAAACATTTAATAACTAAATACTATATAACTATATAGATAGATTAATAGTAGGTAATACATAAATCTTGCTAAGTGCAGCAGATTGGATAAATAGAGCAGTTAAACTAGAAACCGAAACGTAAAGATATTTTTCCTTTACCAAAACCGATAATTCTCGATATTTATCGATAAAAAATATCGAATTATCGATTATCGAAAAGTTTCGATAATTGCATGCCCTACACGCAAGTTACACAATATAAAATGGTTTATTACCAGTAGCATGCATGCATACCATTAAAGGAGTCAACAAGTTAACATGACTTACCTACTTGACCCTTATTTCCTTGATGATTTGATTAAACTTTTTTGTATAAATTGTCATTATAGTTCTGTTGCTGTTTAAGGCATTATCACGGGTTTGTACCCGGAAAGGTTTATGTTTCCTTGCTTACTGTGTATCTAATTGGATATCTAGATCTATTTAATGCCTTGAAATATTAAAAGCTCGCCTGGTTGTTGTGTCTAAATTTGTTAACTTTTGCTACATACTACACTCTCACTACATAATAATTCCTTTTTTTGCTTGAAGCTCATTATCTTTTATCGATTGCAAGGCATAGTAAGAAAAATCTGGATTTTAAGTGAAAATGATTTCCCATGACAAGTCAAGTTAGAAACGAGAGCTTGCGGACCTAAAATCTATGTGATAAGCATACCTATAATCAGCAAGAACCGAATCTTATCTAAACTGAAACAATGCTTTGAACGAGCAAAAGAGTTTACTTTTTTCATTCTCATTTATTTTAAGTACTTATAATTTACATTATCATGTCAGTCCTAAGAGTTTACCTACACCTAGTAACTGGCTCCCAATTAAAACGAGTTAAAGGCTGCTTCAAAGTATTGATGAACGTCAAGTGCAGACTCGACTGTGTTAACATTAAAATAGCCTCATAAAAGCCAAAGGAGCCCTGCGTCCAGCAGTGGACCCGTATAGACTGTAGAAGTTGGTAAAATTTAATTATGTATGTAGTCCGGTAAAGATTTTTCAGATTATCAATTTAATAAACCCCTGAACACACATAATGGCCTAGCTAAGTTTTTTATGTTCGGACAACATTACACGACACCCACTGAATTTAAACAGTTTACGACAGAAAACAACTTACTGGACATAAAGCATAATAAACGCTTGCCTCACGTACATTAAACCATTATTTACAGGACATACAGACAAAGGATATTTGTTAAGTTACTGCGGGATTTCCAACACGTAGGATTAAATCAAACAGATGGTCTTTGTTGTTATCTAGGCTAGGCTACTGGGATTATTTCATCAATGACTAGCTTTTAGGCATATTGAGGACAGTTGTACTTGTCATTTTCATAATTATCTTAGACTCGGAAGATGATGCAGAAGATGGACTTCCCCAATGAAAAAGAGCGGTCCTGCATTCTTATAATAGGACTAGCGGCCCGCCCCGGCTTCGCACGGGTATTAAACAAAAATTTCAGAAATTATACACACTAAAACGATGGGTTTCACAGTTTTCATACGGATCTTTACTTTTTTTAACAGCATTGGGGTTTTTGACATTGACTCGACATTCCAAAACTGACACTGGCCGTAGTGAAAAAGCAAGCACCGTGCGCTATACAACCTCTTTTTCTATTCTGACGCGCCATAATAGAAAAAGAGGTTGAATATACAGCCCACGGTTCAATTATTGAATTTTTCATGCGGATCCCTAACTTTTTTGAAAATATTATATAGCCTATGTTCATCACGGAAAATTAAGGATTCTAATGGTGAAAGAATTTTTTAACTCGGTCCAGTAGTTTCGGAGCCTATTCAATTCAAACAAATAAACAAACAAACAATCAAATCTTTCCTCTTTATAATATTAGTATAGATATAGATACTAATTCTAGGAAGAGGATCCAAGGACAAAACTTCTTTAAAACATTAAAATGATGGATAATTCGCAAAAAATATTAATTACACATTTGTGACTTGGGAAATAATATAAAATGTAGGACTTGAGGAATAGTTCTACATAATAATGTATATCCTAGTTGAATAGCAGAAGTTACTTTGTATGGTAAACTAGGTAGTTTAATAATTATTAAAATAATCAACGCAATTGTTTCCCACCTTCATTATCATTATGCTTCATATTAATTTATTCATAGTGAATTATTTTACATGTGTTTATAGTAAAAGATTCCTCAATATAAATTATGACACTTTGAATGAAAGGAAAAAACCTAAATTTGATATAAAACATGCCAAGTCCAATAGGACCTGCAATATACTTGTTATCATAATTTCAAGTACCTTAACCTATTACAGTTGATGAGATACAGCCCTTTGCTACACATACAGCGGCGGCGGCTTAGTAATACGATCTCGCTGGCACTCTTCAGTTACGGAATCCCAAAAAGGCAGGAAGACAAGGGGGGTGCTCACCTGTGCCTAGCCAGTAAAGGTTTCCCCTGGAACTTGTCCGACACGATCAGCACTGAGAACTTGGCGCCGCATCCATCACTATCATCTTTAACTTCCTGAGGACAAGAGAAAAAGAAGTTAATACGGGGACTACAGAATTATATCCAATCTTAAAGAGACAATCGTAAGATTTTCCAACGCAACAAAGTCGATAAATGACCACCTTCCGTTCGCAGTGCGCTTCACAAATAGCCTTAGTTTTACAGGATGCCACATTTAGTTCCGGGTTTGAATGTCTGATGTATCTATGCCACAGGGAATAAAGTCTGAACCCACACTAAATAGGGTCGAGATTCAAAGTTCACATTTCAGTTGTTTACTTTTTATGACAAAAATGTGAAAGCGATCATTCATGGAGATTACTCTAGCTTTGTTTAATATTGTAAGTTGCCATTGCCACATAGCAGAAATATTGTTTGATCTGCATGTAGCTCTTTGCACGATACAGAGCTACATGCAGATCAAATCAAACGATGTTGAGAAAAACAAAGAGTTGATAGTCTTTCTTCAAATGCTGGAAGAGAACTGTTTTAAGCACTATTCATTTTCTAATTTGAAGACGGTATTACGTATGTCAATAATATAGAATTAGCAGATGAAATAATTGCATACACGTCAACAATCAAACAAACAATATGCAATAGATCAACACTGCAACACACTTGCGTCTGTCTATATATAACCGTTTTAATATTCACATGCAAACGCTTTCTGACTATAAAACACTCATCAGGAAATCTCAACGTGGAACATTGAGATCATACATTGGTCTCGCAATCTATTGTACAAACAATTTGATTTACTACTTTGGTACATGATGTACGGAGTTTCCCCAGAATTTCGCACTTCTGACGTGAAATGATTTCTGGTAAACACAACAGATTTCAAACGATTGTTCCCCATGTGGCTGTCATAAAATCACCGGATGCGCGTCAGTAGACTTTACCTCTAAAATCTCCGGGGTTTTGAGAATAAAAATAATATAATCTACAAATATTTTGTTCCTGTTTTGCGTTTGGTGCTAGTACTTCTACTAGGTGGGAGTTATTTGTGTTGTGATGAGTAATCTCTGGATCTACCGATTCAGAAGATTCCTTCAAATCGCTCGGTCGTGGTAGATAGGTACATTTATCTATGAGCAATTAAAGATTTTTGCCAAAACATCATGTTTCGCTGTGAGGCACTAGCTTTTGTTCATATTTCAAACATGAAAAAAAGCTAGTGCCTCACATGCTCTAGCTGGCTTCAAGCCCTTTAAGTGCCATCAACCAGCCGGCCTGTCAATTAATTTTCCATCATGTGTCTTAAACGAGACTATCACGTTTTACCTACGTAACAATTGGGTAGGCTATGGTGTAAGTGGAAGAAGTGGCAGGCGAGAAGTGTGTCACGTTCGAATCAGAGCAGCTGATCACGTTTCTGCAGTGACACGGTTTGACACGACCCCGGGGCAGGGCTGCCACTTGGCTCAACTGAACCTTGTTCTTTTCATTAATACCCATCATCGGAATATTGTTGTATAAACGAACTTTACAACAACAACAACAACTTTTGTCGATAGTAGTAGGTTGATTTCAACTTGAATTAGTACGTGTACGGTGTTAGTAAATAAGTTTTATATTGGTATGTACTTATGTTAGTTTATAATCTGTAACTTTTCATAAGATGCTTGAAATAAAATATTTTTATTATTTTTACATGAATATAAGATTCGAAAGTCTAAGTGAGCATTATCCGAATGAAAACAGCGGGCTCACTCGTCAAAACGAAGCCGAAATTTTTAATGCGTTTTGTGCAAATTATCTTTATGTTAAGTGACATTTGAGTCGGATTTGCAAGAATTCAGTAAACGTAGTGTAGGACGGCCTCCTGCCTGATGGGATGACGAAATCTCAAATCCTATTCTATCACCATTCTCATATCCAATGAACTTTCTCTGGTCAGTATCAACCCCGTCTCTTGTTCTAACCGCGGCACGCTCCTTGACAAAAGGCGTGCATAAACGGCAATTGGCTTCAATTTCACCGGCAATCAATGTCACGGGCCGTCTCGCTTCATGCAATCTGTGTCTTGGAGAGTCTCTTGTTCTTGACGCGGGTTCCGTATGGCTATTTTACTATTTTTATAAGGTCACTTTTAACAATTGATGTTTTAATAGCAAACACAACTGACATGGCTTACGAGGATTTAAATTGCCAATGCTTCCAGACTGACGCAGGTCTAGGACGATCTAGCTATTATGAATGTATAATCGGGGGATTGATGGCAAGTAGTTAAAATAGGATGACTGGAAGTGTTTTGAGACCGTTGGTTGACCAGCTGCGGTATATAAGGATAAGGATTTACTATTTATAACAACTTACATAATGCTCAATTTTACGCTCTTAACCTTCACAACATGAGTGTAGGTACTACACGAGCCGGCTACGTCAATTCTTTTACGACTCATCAAAAAAGCTTTTAACCTAACTAAATTGGAATCCATGCATATAGATAGCTGTATTAACTTCTAAACATCTATTGTTATTAACTTTATAAGTTACGTTACCTCATGCTGCCAAGCTTACAAGTTCACTTTATATTCATGTTTGGTTTCACCAACTCATGGCCAGCCAGTCTCATCTTATGGTTTGAATATACTATGTTTTCAAAATTCAGTTGTGTATTTACTTAGATACATATTGGGATAAATGCGGATTTGGAATAATTGTTACTAGAATTACGCCTACGAATATTTGCATGGTATTGGCGAATGTCACCTACTACTAATCCACCTAATAAAAATATATAGATATAAATAATGGGCACATAAGTCATGCTCTAAAGTCTTTATATTCAAAGTATTTATATTCAAAATGGCGCAAATTCTTAGACAAAGTTGAAGTTTGATAGGAGGATTTTTTAAGATCTGCATTATAATTGGTTTTAACAAGTTGTAAACGTTATAGGATACCATAAAGAAGGTATTGTCATTAGCATTACCCATGTAATCCAAGGCACATGCCAGTCTCAAAAAAGTAAATTAGTAATATTTATCTAACTTTAACAGCTATCTCCAGACGCTCTCATATCAGTGAAAAATGCGGTTAACTGCCTCTTCAGGCCATGGTACCTTGAATACTTCTTGTGGGTTAGTATACAAGCAAACTATTAGGTATATGTACACATAAAATATTTTTCTATTACTTATGTACTTTATAGTAAGATTCAAGCACAGGAATCTATTAAAACATGTATTTTATATATTTTCTGAAATCCCTGATATTTTGCATTTAAACAAGCTGATGAAATTAAAACATATATTAATCATATTTCTGACACTTCGATATTACAAAAAAGAAGCCGATTCATATTCCTAAATTGAAGACCTGGTCTTGAACTTTATTCAAAAAGTTAAATGATTCTAATTTGCAAAAATGAATCTGATTATTTTTCTTCCAATTAAATTTGAAAACATAAAACTTACTACATATTATAATTCGTTTAAATGTCGAATCTATCAATTTTTATTTTAATGATATAAGACGTACACTTACGTCTTGTACTATCCCAAGTCGTATTTATTGAAAGGCTCACTATGTATCAAACCACAAGCTGTTTTCAGAATAGCTTACATTGGTATTGATAACTAGCGGCCCGCCCCGGCTTCGCACGGGTATTAAACAAAAATTTCAGAAATTATACACACTAAAACGATGGGTTTCACAGTTTTCATACGGATCTTTACTTTTTTTAACAGCATTGGGGTTTTTGACATTGACTCGACATTCCAAAACTGACACTGGCCGTAGAGAAAAAGCAAGCACCGTGCGCTATACAACCTCTTTTTCTATTCTGACGCGCCATAATAGAAAAAGAGGTTGAATATACAGCCCACGGTTCAATTATTGAATTTTTCATGCGGATCCCTAACTTTTTTGAAAATATTATATAGCCTATGTTCATCACGGAAAATTAAGGATTCTAATGGTGAAAGAATTTTTTAACTCGGTCCAGTAGTTTCGGAGCCTATTCAATTCAAACAAACAAACAAACATACAAACAATCAAATCTTTCCTCTTTATAATATTAGTATAGATGAGTTCCTTAAATACTCGTAGATATCGTGTACTATTTTGGAATAATATTTATTGCAATAGTATTTTTTTTTATTAATATTTTTTATATTAATATTTATTGCAATAGTATTTTTTTTTAGTCTTGGGTTTTATTACTACAATATTTTATCATCAGGTATCCATCGAATCCTGCATTATGTATCAATGTTCTGGTGATGTGGTCGCAGTTCGCTATGCCAACAGCTGAAGTTGTTTCCTTATATAAGTTAGTGGGTGGGCATCTAGTTTACCAAGTTATTGTAATTTTTAACTTTGCAACACTTTCAATATGCCAAATCTTCAAATTCAAAACTAAACAGTCTATATTCACCTTGAATCCACCACACCCTTTACCATACAATTTACATACGATTAAACCTCAAGAAACGAATAGAATCGAAGTTTTATTAAAATCAGACCGATCGTTGCTCTTGACCGAATTATTCATCACATCACGCAATATTAAGACAAAGTAGGATCCAAGTTTTTAATTATGCAAAAACAGCACCTTGTCTACCTAGATTTGAGATCAAGATCGTACAATCATAACTACACAGACATAAGGCTTAAGTCTTGATCTAACAAAAAGTACCATAAAAGATTGAAAAAGCTTTCAAAATCATTTTTTTTTTGTTATATTTACGAATCAAAACGTCGCTGGAAGAATGCCTGTAGGTAAATAAAATGTTGTTAAGACAATTTTGGATCTATGAAAATAGAAAACAATATGGACATTTTTAACCTCTGTTATGAATACAACTTGAAATAAACCAGACGCGCGATAAGAAATAACAAGAAGCACACCATTATTTAATTGTTATCGTTATCCTTCGATAATAAAGGTCGAATGCCTATTTTTTCATACGCTGAGGAAAGTCTGTTATGATTCAGATTTAAAGAGCTCCAGCTTTGACCTTATCATTGTCACGGACACAGGTGCGTACTTGTAACAAATTATAGCAAACATCCCGAACATCTATGTATGTGGTATCAACACAATATACGAGTATATTTATATTCTGCTGAGCCGGGGTGGCTTGAATGAAGGTGTAGCATAGCACAAAACTAAATATAAGATAATTAAGCGTCAAATGATCACAAAATCCAAACTTAACTATTATGTTTCCTATTTATAATATTTAGTTAGTATTATGTTTAACAGTTATTTAGTACCTTTATCACAAGCTCTGCTTAGCTTGGGGCTAGATGATGTTTGAATTGTGCAGCATTTTAATATTTTAAAATTTTTATACTTATTTTATTTAGCGTTATTTATAAATTTACCTACACACTAAACCTAATCACGTAATCACTTTCTGAAACTTTAAAATATATTAAACGCTACACCAATAACTTTAAAGATACCCATGATTCTCACGCGAAAATAACGGTTAAAAGTAAATCAGCTTTTAAAGAATGTTGCTTATACAAGTAAATTTGCACATCTGATTTCACTACTATTATTACATTTCTGCGATCGAATCGACAGCCGTTTCAAATCAAGTTCGGAATAAACATTAAAGATGATTCTTACTGCTGAAGACAGCTACTGAACAGATGTGAAAGCGAGATTCGGACAAAGAACATGCGTGTGCGCAGATCATCTTGTTAAATCATCTTGCGGATATCACTCACTAAACGAAAACTAATAAACTTGTCCATAAGTAATTATTAACTTAAATAAGAAATGCCGGTGTAAATGTCACAAAGGCGGAAAGCGGAATAGAGTTGCTATCATTGAATCACAAATAATGTAATACTAGATTGAATGAAACTACTAAATAGATACAAAGCTTGGCATATTTTGGAAAGTAATCGCTTCTCGTTCGGTAATTACGAATCATATAGCGAGCAGAAGCAAGTGTTTAATTCAAACCCATCACAACGTAGACAAGGTTGAAAGCATATCGGATACAATAGTTACGCAGTCTTGTTTAGCTTATTAAAGATTAACGGACTATGAATTAAACTAGTTTAAAATCACATTTCTGTGTCTATGAATGGGCATGATTCTGTTTCATACAAAAAGTTTCTGTTTGATACAAAAAGATTAATCAAATTATTATGTGTTATTTAATTTTAATAACGATAGGTTCCAGTATATGAAAGTTAGATACAAAGTTTATTCTATAGGATCGTTTAAGTAAGGATTATTTACATATGAATGTTCACTAATTCGAGATAGTTACCGGCCTCGGAAAACCCGGCGAATTCCAAAGGTTCACATATGGACAGGCAAGATTAAATAAAAAAGTAAACAAAAATAACTCCTAAAAACCCGGCCACGGTCAATCAAATCAAAACTGACATTCACCTACCTATAACAAGGCACTACACATTCACAAATTAAAAAGAAACTGAAAAGCGCGCCAAACTGTTCGCGTATTTTTCGCGAGTACAGTGCGCGTACGCTCGCTTCAGCGGCTGGACGAAGACTGACTCGCAACCTCGCGAGAGACTAGGTCCTAAAGTCTACTGAGATAATTCGGACAACCAAATAGGTCGCAGGGTAGGTATGTATTGTACTAAACTATAATTCACTGTAATCAATGACGTATTTAATGTAATACATATTCATTCAGCGCAAGCCGATTGAGATGAAATAAGGAAACTAGCTTTCGAATAGAAAGTAAACTTTCTTAAATGACTCGATGTTCTTATAATAGAAGTTTAGAGTTGGATAAAAATATGCAAAATGTGTTTTAGAGTGCGTAAGGTTACGTAGAGTGGAGTGTGCTCAGGAGGTCGTTTACTTATTGTAAGTACATGTGTTTATGAAAGAGCCCAGCTCTCTGTTCTAACGAGAACATTTCTAACAGACTTCAAAAAATGGACGAGGTTCTATGTTCCGCTGTATGAGTATATATTTTTTCCATCAATTATGGATCGATTTGGAAAATTATTTCGTTATTGAAAAGAGAATTATGGTAGCAGGTAATAAAAAATTATTTGACCCGCAATCGGAATACGAAGTCATTTTTTAGTTTTTTAAAAACATGCAAAAGATTTTTCAAACTTTTAAGTAAATTACTAAAAAAAGATAACCTTTTCTAAAATAAACCTTGTGTAAGAGGTAATAATGCCTACCGGTGGTCGTTATGTGCTGTTTTAATGAACAATTTGAACGCCGATAATGTTTACTATAAACCCCACATAAATGTATTTTCGCACTTGTTATTTATCGCTTTTTGACATTGAATTGGGTCATACAATATTTTTAGGGTTTTGCCATCGGTTGCAAAACCCTTATGAAATCGCTTTGGGTCTGTTTTGTGTTTTGAATCCTTAATATCTCAGAAACTACTGCAGCTATTGACTTGAAATTTGAAATAATAATACATTTTGTGCGCCCGCACATATTTATAGAAAAATAAATGAAAAATCTAAATGAAGATTTTCCATACAAATTTTGAAATCGAAATTTTAAATGGAACGTACAAAGTCGAAAGTGGTATCAAATGAAAGGTACTCGTTTGTAGATTTCAAAATAGTTTTTGAAATTTCGGTAGATTTCATACTTTTTAAAATATTTTGAAAATGGTCAAAAAAATGACCGTTCCCCCCCGCCTATCTCCGAAGATTGCAGAGCGATCGACGTGATATGTACCAAGTGTTTGTAGGTATTGATCTATATTTTATAGGAAAAATATAGAGAAGTCTGTAAAAATAATACTTTTTGAAATATGGTCAAAAAAGGGCGGGAAGAATTTCTAAAGGGGTGACTACCCCCCCGAGTTGGGTATCAAATGAAAGGTATCGGTTTGTACATTCCAATGCAGTTTTTGAAATTTCGATAGATTTTATACTTTTTGATATATTTTGAAAAAGGTCGAAAAATTGACCGGTACCCCCCCTCTATCTCCGAAGATTGCAGAACGATCGATTTGATATGTACCAAGTTTTTGTAGGTATTGATCTATATTTTACAGGAAAAATATAGAAAAATCTGTAAAAATAATACTTTTTGAAATATGGTCAAAAAAGGGCGGGAAAAATTTCTAAAGGGGTGACTACCCCACCGAGTTGGGTATCAAATGAAAGGTATCAGTTTGTACATTTTAATGCAGTTTTTGAAATTTCGATAGGTTTTATACTTTTCGAAATATTTTGAAAAAGGTCGAAAATTTGACCGTTCCCCCCCCTCTATCTCCGAAGATAGCAGAGTGATCTATATAAAATGTACTAAGCGTTTGTAGATATAGGTCTATATTTTACAGGAAAAATATAGAGAAGTCTGTAAAAACAATACTTTTCGAAATATGGTCAAATAACGAATTTTCATACAATGGGGGCTATTTCATTGAGAGCAATATCAAATCAAAGGTATGGATTTCGACAATTCAAAACAGGTTTTAAAAATCGTCTAAGTTTCATACTTAGTGAAATACGTAGAAAAAAGTCGAAAAAATAATTGTAGGTACCAACCCACTTACCTACCCACTAATCTCTGTAGTAACTGTAATAGTAGGGTTCCACAGCGCCACGAAACCGTTGTTCTCAAAATTTTAAAGTCCATACTCAATGTATTCCACTGCGCTCGAAGAATATTTAGATAATAAGATGATTGAATTCATGAATTCCACCGTGCTCCAAAAAAATATGAGAAGAGTAATGTATCCTGGATAATCCACACAACATCATTTAGCGACAAGCTAAGCAAAGGTTTTAAAGAACTTTATTCTCATAAAGACAATTACGTCACTTACATGAGAACTAATTAATAAGTACCTAACTAGTACTTAGTTATAATCTATCAGTCGTTCTTAATAAATAGGTACTAAATAATAAACTACGAATATAACAAAGAGCTAATTATAAAATATACTTTCTTCACGTATTTGTTTAATTAGGTTTTTGTTGTTTTAGCAAGCTTGTGTAATTCGTACTACTACGATATCTGTTATACTTAATAAAGTATATATAAGTATCACATTAGATGATTTATTTTTGTATACGTAGAAAAGGACTAGAACACTCGAACAAATAATCTGCAGATCTTACAAATATTAGTCCCGAGGCGGGAATCAAACCGCAACCTCCTGCGTTGTAAGCCCACCGCGCTAACAGGTCGTCAATATACGTACCTACCTAAACGACAAAAGTTCAAAACCCTCGGCGCGCGAGTTACACTCGCACTTGTCGTACTTGTTTAAATAAACAATGTCATTACATTATGAGTAATAGGTACTGTTGTCAAATTATAAAATATCAACTCGGTCTATTAGATTCAATGTGTCACATTTGGCGGTCAGAGTTTACAACTTCAAAAATAAGTACCTGTTAATTTAATGCAAATAGATTTGTTTCTTGTATATTTTTATACGCGACAAGACAAGATGGTACAGGTATGCGTTTTGTGTGAGAAGCTGTTTGTATGCTCGTGTGTACAATTTGTATTTAACTATTCACTGAATCGTGTAATTCGTATGTTTCTATAAAACCAATTTAAATTTAATAAACTCTTTCCCGATTCTGACTTTTTCGTTGTCACGTGTTTTCTTTACGAGAAACATTTTGTTGGCAACTGTAATAATGAGGCATTATAAAAACTGACTGCTTCAAATCTCAATGACATAAGGTTGAGTACGCACTCCCAATCGAGTGCCTGTCTAATAGCCAAATGTTATTTATATTGTTATATTTATAGCAGAGGTCATTGTATTGTGAATATGCCTGCAATTTATGATTATTTTAATGTTATGTTAATTCATCGCATCGTCTCATTTATAGCCTTCATATCCACGGATGGTTTGTGTAGTATTGGTGTGACGTAATGCTCATCATTTCTAATCCTAATATGTTTATTACTACAAAGCAAAAATGCGCGGATTCATTAATTTATTTGAGTAACAATGACAACAATCTATGCCGGTATATTCAAAAATTAACTAACAAATTCATCATATAATTTTTCATGCCTTAAAACTATTCAACGATTTTTCCTGGCAGCATAAAATTACGCATAATCTTCAAAATGAACCAATGAAAATTTACAGTAGCTATCAACTTCTTTACAGTCATCACCCGAATTTAATTGATATCAATAAACCCGGCAGCGAAGTAAATCAATAACAATGTATCAATCTCGGCGGCGGCGGCGGCGGCGCGGCGCCGGCGCGGCAGCATTCGCCTCGCATGCCGGCGGCAGGAAAGCCAGTAAGCACGCTACTCCACATAATATCCTACTTTTTGCACCGCTATGAAAGTAACTCGGTCATTTTCATTGGATGGATGGACCTACCTGTATACATTTTATTGTTGTACAATCGTGAGCTCTCGGGGAATGGCGCACGGTGCTCTTTTATCTGCCCCGGCTTCGCACGGGTATTTAATAAAAATTGTATTTTTCATACGGAACCCTAATTATTTTGAAAATTTCATCATCACGGAAAATTTAGGATTCTAATGGTGAAAGAATTTTTTAAATTTGTCCAGTAGTTTTGGAGCCAATTCAAACAAACAAACAAATCTTTCCTCTTTATAATATTAGTGTAGATATGCACGATAATCGAAAATGCTCGTAAGAGTCTGCATAAGGGTTTTATTTTTATTAACTAGGATTTTTTTTTGTAGCTGAAAGACCACGGTTTTACCACAATTCCACCTTTTGGAAAGTGAAGTTATGGCCGACGATGTAACACAAATGTCTAGAATATATTATCTACTATATATGCGTAAACAATTTTTAGTAGCATACATACCAAAATCTAGAAATCTCTACAATATAAATGGAATATGTTAGTTGTTTTTTGAGATATTTTTGGAAATACAGTGTAAGCTTGTAGCTTATTTCATATTTAGAATTAAGTCAATTAATTAATTGTTATCAGATATTGAACAGGAGTAGGTCTTTAAGGGTACAACAAGTACAACTCCCTTACAAAACAACTACAAAAAGATTAATTTATATATTTTTGGTCAGATCATCGAGCCCGAAGTTTATGTACCTAGTAATTTGAGACAGGATGTTGTTCATCTTTATCATAATATGCAGGATATTTCATAAACTTTGTCACTGACACGATGCATCTTCATTGAATAACACCAGGAAACGAAAAAACCCGAATTAAATTATCATCAGCATATTTTGTTAGACCACAGCTCGAAAAGCTATGAAGCTGTGTGTCCCAGTCTTCAGCATGCCGCATTCAACATCTACCAGTATTCTTTCGCAAGTTGTCATACCTACACTATTTTACTATAAAAACTATCGTGGTTTGACGAATTCATTATGAATGTAAGCGGATTAACTATGAACCTATTTAGTGTTGTAAGAACACTAACGTTTCATCATCCCTTATCGAGGGACTTCATCAGGGTGAGTGCGGCTCACGTCGCGCCCGTATCGCCTCAATGGCTCACTGACTTTGGTGTTCTTACAACAAAAAATAGGTTCGTAGTTAACCCGCTTACATTGATAATGAATTTGTCATACACAATGTTAAGCGACGCGGTCTCCACTCAAGAAAACGTTTATCGCAACGATTCTCGGCCTTCTGAATCAAATCTGTAAATGTAAAACCTTTAATGATTTTAAGACACCAATGAATTCAGAACGAAATTCTCCGACATGATAACCCCGTGGGCCTCATACAATATTAGTTCTAGCTATCCTGGTCAACACAGCGGCCATGCGGATGCCTCAGGTCCAGTTTACTCTCCAACATTTGTCCACAAACAATATTGATAAACAGTAGACGCTAAATCGTTGCGTAGAGACAAGGTCTTCGCAAATTATACCGTGTTACAACATAATACAGAGCCACCGACTTATCATACCCTAGCTAGACCATTAACCCTGCCTATAAGGATGTCGAGAACCCTGTACAGTGAAAGCGTTTAGTCATCCATCATTGTGATGTTGGCTGATTGTGGTTTTGCCCGTGAAGCAGATATTTCAGTAACAGTGATGGCCATCCCAGTTGTCAGTGGCTGTAAAGCTCTAGGAGGATCCCACCAAACAACTAAAATGCGTGTAGAAGCTTTTAATATCTAATTATCAAAGTAATACTCAGGTTCCTTGATTATTAGATATTAAATTTGACGGCACACAAACGACTACCGCGTTCCGATTACAGACCCAATCCAAAATCTCATTTTGTATACCTACTTTACGAAGTATATTATTTGATGGGGTACTTAGTCGAAATTCTTAAACTTACAGTGTATATAATAGCGGTTAAAATTATGGCAGTTGATGTTGTTTTATTACCCATGATTTAGCGGGAACAAAAAAATAGCAAGTAGAAAATGCCTTAGAATAAAAATGAATTTAACGAAATTTTTTGTGCATCAAATAAAAACGAGATAAACTTTCGTGTCACGGCCTTATTCCCAAAGTTGTGAACCTGAGCAGACAAGTGGGTGGCACTGAGCATCATTACGACACGTTTGGCTTGCGGGGCGCGGCGGCGGCGGGCGGGCGCGGGTAGAACCTCTGTCAATGTTACGTTTACGTTCATTGACAATATCAGAGTCAGCGGTTTTTGGGTACCGCAGCAAGAAAACAGAAATCAATTAAGCCTTCTATTTTTATAACTTCAATTAAACTAATCGATGTGACAATGTATTCTATGATTTACTTGAAATATTACTTTTGATAAAAAAAATACAAATTATTGTGTCTCCGCTGTTATCACAATTTTTTGCAAAATGAGGCATAGGCGTGAAAGTATTGATTATTTTTATACCTCATCAAAAATGATCAGCCGATTGTATAGGTACTTCAAGGTAATCCAAGGATAGGTATGAAACCAGGGTTAAAAAATTAGGATCACTAACTACACTACGACACCAGAATATTTTATTTCTCACTAACCATTTGAAAAACACTAACAAAATTACAATATAGGGCTAGCTCGTATCTAGCGGTGGCGCGCGAGGGAGTGCAGTGATTGCGATATGTATAAAAAAACAAGTACGACAAGTGCGAGTGTAACTCGCGCGCCGAGGGTTTTGAACTTTTGTCGTTTAGGTAGGTACGTATATTGACGACCTGTTAGCGCGGTGGGCTTACAACGCAGGAGGTTGCGGTTTGATTCCCGCCTCGGGACTAATATTTGTAAGATCTGCAGATTATTTGTTCGAGTGTTCTAGTCCTTTTCTACGTACACAAAAATAAATCATCTAATGTGATACTTATATATACTTTATTAAGTATAACAGATATCGTAGTAGTAGGTACGAATTACACAAGCTTGCTTAGCTTGTCGCTAAATGATGTTGTGTGGATTATCCAGGATATTACTTCTCATATTTTTTTGGAGCACGGTGGAATTCATGAATTCAATAATCTTATTATCTAAATATTCTTCGAGCGCAGTGGAATACATTGGGTATGGACTTTAAAATTTTGAGAACAACGGTTTCGTGGCGCTGTGGAACCCTACTATTACAGTTACTACAGAGATTAGTGGGTAGGTAAGTGGGTTGGTACCTACAATTATTTTTTCGACTTTTTTCTACGTATTTCACTAAGTATGAAACTTAGACGATTTTTAAAACCTGTTTTGAATTGTCGAAATCCATACCTTTGATTTGATATTGCTCTCAATGAAATAGCCCCCAATGTATGAAAATTCGTTTTTTGACCATATTTCGAAAAGTATTGTTTTTACAGACTTCTCTATATTTTTCCTGTAAAATATAGACCTATATCTACAAACGCTTAGTACATTTTATATAGATCACTCTGCTATCTTCGGAGATAGAGGGGGGGGAACGGTCAAATTTTCGACCTTTTTCAAAATATTTTGAAAAGTATAAAACCTATAGAAATTTCAAAAACTGCATTAAAATGTACAAACTAATACCTTTCATTTGATACCCAATTCGGTGGGGTAGTCACCCCTTTAGAAATTTTTCCCGCCCTTTTTTGACCATATTTCAAAAAGTATTATTTTTATAGATTTCTCTATATTTTTCCTGTAAAATATAGATCAATACCTACAAAAACTTGGTACATATCAAATCGATCGTTCTGCAATCTTCGGAGATAGAGGGGGGGTACCGGTCAATTTTTCGACCTATTTCAAAATATATCAAAAAGTATAAAATCTATCGAAATTTCAAAAACTGCATTGGAATGTACAAACCAATACCTTTCATTTGATACCCAACTCGGGGGGGTAGTCACCCCTTTAGAAATTTTTCCCGCCCTTTTTTGACCATATTTCAAAAAGTATTATTTTTACAGACTTCTCTATATTTTTCCTATAAAATATAGATCAATACCTACAAACACTTGGTACATATCACGTCGATCGCTCTGCAATCATCGGAGATAGGGGGGGGGGAACGGTCATTTTTTTGACCATTTTCAAAATATTTTAAAAAGTATGAAATCTACCGAAATTTCAAAAACTATTTTGAAATCTACAAACAAGTACCTTTCATTTGATACCACTTTCGACTTTGTACGTTCCATTTAAAATTTCGATTTCAAAATTTGTATGGAAAATCTTCATTTTGATTTTTCATTTATTTTCATTTATTTTTCTATAAATATGTGCGGGCGCACAAAATGTATTATTATTTCAAATTTCAAGTCAATAGCTGCAGTAGTTTCTGAGATATTAAGGATTCAAAACACAAAACAGACCCAAAGCGATTTCATAAGGGTTTTGCAACCGATGGCAAAACCCTAATAGTACTGAATAATCATTTAAGACTATTTTTTTATACAACAGATATAACATAACAGAATAAATTGTGTCTATACTATCTATACTAATATTATAAAGAGGAAAGATTTGATTGTTTGTATGTTTGTTTGTTTGAATTGAATAGGCTCCGAAACTACTGGACCGAGTTAAAAAATTCTTTCACCATTAGAATCCTTAATTTTCCGTGATGAACATAGGCTATATAATATTTTCAAAAAAGTTAGGGATCCGCATGAAAAATTCTATAATTGAACCGTGGGCTGTATATTCAACCTCTTTTTCTATTATGGCGCGTCAGAATAGAAAAAGAGGTTGTATAGCGCACGGTGCTTGCTTTTTCTCTATGGCCAGTGTCAGTTTTGGAATGTTGAGTCAATGTCAAAATCCCAATGCTGTTAAAAAAAGTAAAGATCCGTATGAAAACTGTGAAACCCATCGTGTTCGTGTGTATAATTTCTGAAATTTTTGTTTAATACCCGTGCGAAGCCGGGGCGGGCCTCTAGTAATATTATAAAGAGGAAAGATTTGATTGTTTGTTTGTTGTTTGAATTGAATAGACTTCGAAACTACGGGACCGATTTGAAAAAATCTTTCACCATTCGAATCCTAAATTTTCTGTGATGAACATAGGCTATAGAATATTTTCACAAAAGTTAGGGTTCCGTATGAAAAAATCAATTTTTGTTAAATACGCGTGCGAAGCCGGGGCGACCCGCTAGTTAATAATAAGAAGCGCCGCCGGCCGGCCCTATACCTTTCCCTGGACTTTCTTCTCAACTAACTACCATCGACATATCGAAAAGCTCTTGAACTCTTTAATCTAAATTAAGATCTTCGAGCTACGCACACGATAATGTTTCTCCAGGGAAACTTGCATTGCGTTGTAACATTGACATTGTGTTAGTTAAGTATGCGTAGTGTTCAAAGTTAAATCTGATCTTCGGAGAAAGTAGAAAAACGAAGTCTTTTCTTTGTTGTACAAGATACCTTCCAGGAAAGTAGTATAATTAGCTGGCGAGTATTCTTTACCATACTAACTGGAAATTCTAGGTAAGACCACGCGCGGACGTTGATTAAGAAGCGCTTTAAGTGCTCAGGTCAGACACTCTTTTTTTTATTTATCTATACTATAATATTAGGGGGGGCCTATGTCCAGCAGTGGACTATTATAGGCTGGTGATGATGATGACGAGAGCCGTGTGGTGCCGGCGTAGAATTTCACCACCCCAACTCTTCCCGTGGGTGTCGTAAGAGGCGACTAAGGGAAACACACACCGGGGGGCGGGCAGCAGCGCCCTCTGCAGAACAATCTCACTGGACTGCGATCCCCAACCCGCATGCCCAGCGTGGGGATTATGGGCAATATCCCCCTTATGATAAAACCAGCCATAAAATGGCCCCCAGTTCCCGGCCGCCTCGCTATTCCTGGCCATGGTAGCGGCCATGGTAACGGCGGGGCAGGGGGTGCGAAGAATCTCCGGGCTACCCCAGGCTACCATCCACCACACAAACTGACCCTGGCAACGTTTAACGGACGCACTCTGAGGCTTGATCACCATCTAGCGCAGTTGGAAGTGGAGTTAGAGAACATTAAATGGCATGTTCTAGGGTTATGTGAAGTCCGTAGAGAGGGGGAGGACACCGTAACCCTAGACTCGGGCCATCTTCTCTACTTTCGCGAGGGTGATAAAACATCCCAGGGTGGCGTAGGTTTCCTCGTCAATAAGGCCCTCTCTAACAACGTTGAAGAAATCTCCAGTGTGTCGACCAGGGTAGCGTACCTGATCCTTCGGCTGTCTAAGCGCTACAGCTTGAAGGTCATTCAGGTTTACGCACCGACCTCGGCACACTCGGATGATGAAGTGGAGGATATGTACGAAGACATATCCAAAGCCTTACATCACACCACCAAGGCTCACTTCAACGTTGTTATGGGGGACTTTAACGGCAAGGTGGGAACCCAAAATGGCAACGAATCCCGAATAGGCCCGCATGGTTTTGGTGTTCGAAATCACAGGGGACAAATGCTTGTCAACTTCCTTGAGAAGGAGGGGCTGTTCTTAATGAACTCTTTCTTTAAGAAACAGCCCCAAAGGAAGTGGACATGGCGGAGTCCCGATTCTGTGACTAAAAATGAGATCGACTTCATCATGACGGATAGCAAGCATATATTCAGAGATGTCTCAGTGATCAACAGGTTCAATACCGGATCTGATCACCGACTCCTTCGAGGCTCTCTGAATATAAATTTGAAGCTTGAAAGAAACCGTCTGATGAAGTCCACGCTCCGACCGAACCCAATAAGAATCCTGGCGGGCACCGAGAAGTTTCAGCAGCTTCTCGGGAATAGATTCGCTAACTTGGAACCCACTGATGACGCTGACGAGACCCTACACAATCTGGTCGAAACTTTGAGGGACGAGGGCATCAAGTTTTGCAAAAAGCAGCGTACTGGTAAGAAGTCCAAACTCTCGGATGAGACTCTTGGGCTGATGACAAAAAGACGGGAAACCACCCAAGCGACTTCGTCAGAAAGGTCAGACCTGAACAAGCGAATTGCGAAGATGGTACGGCGCGACCTTCGGAGCTCCAATACACGCCTCATTGAAGAGGCGATAGAGCGAAACCGAGGGTCCAAAGTATTCACTCAGCAGCTTGGCAGGAGCCACCTGTCGAAGCTTACAACGCACGACGGAAGGACCGTATTGTCGAAGCCGGAGATATCGGCCGAGATAGAAGACTTTTATGGCCGTTTATACGCTGCTCATGCTCCCCGTTCCCAACGAGACGGCCACGATTCTAGAGCCACCTTGATACGCCACTATACCGACGAACTGCCAGACATCAGTCAAGACGAGATTGTGTTAGCTCTGAGGCAGCTTAAAAATGGAAAAGCCCCCGGTGAGGACGGAATAACATCAGAGCTTTTAAAAGCTGGAGGATACCCTGTTATACAGGAGTTACAGAGCCTCTTCAACGCCGTCCTTCACAGTGGGAGAACTCCAAAGGCGTGGAGTGGGAGTTTGGTGGTGCTCTTTTTTAAGAAGGGAGATAAAACCCTCCTTAAAAATTATAGACCCATCTCGCTCCTAAGTCACGTCTATAAGCTATTCTCACGAGTTATATCGAACCGTCTCGCTAGGAGACTCGACGAGTTTCAGCCACCGGAGCAGGCTGGGTTTCGCGGAGGATATGGTACCATAGACCACATTCACACAGTGAGGCAGATTATACAGAAGTCCGAAGAGTATAATCAGCCCCTGTGTCTGGCCTTTGTGGACTATGAGAAGGCCTTTGACTCCGTTGAAACCTGGGCTGTTCTACAATCCTTACAGCGATGCCAAGTAGACTATCGTTATATCGAGGTGCTGAGATGTCTTTACGAAGCCGCTACGATGAGTGTCCGAGTACAGGACCAGCAGACTAAACCGATCCAACTGCGCAGAGGAGTGAGGCAGGGGGATGTTATATCCCCGAAACTGTTCACGAGCGCGTTGGAAGATATGTTTAAGACGCTGGACTGGAAAGACAAGGGCATCAACATAAACGGCGAGTACATCTCACACCTGCGATTCGCTGATGACATAGTCTTAATGGCGGAGTCGCTAGAGGAGCTGAACCGGATGCTGGACAGTCTAGCTTCAGCCTCCCGATGTATCGGTCTTGGCATGAATTTGGATAAAACCAAAATCATGATCAATGGCCACATTGATCCAAGACCGGTGATCGTACATGGCCACCTTCTCGAAATTGTTTCTGAGTACACTTACCTCGGGCAGATTTTGCAGTTGGGTAAAAACAATTTCGAGAAGGAAGCCAAGAGGAGGATCCAGCTAGGCTGGGCAGCGTTCGGAAAACTACGTCGAGTCTTCTCGTCATCCATACCGCAATGTTTAAAAACGAAAGTTTTTAATCAGTGCGTCCTACCAGTCATGACCTACGGAGCTGAGACGTGGACACTCACGATAGGGTTGGTCCACCAGTTCAAAGTCGCTCAGCGAGCTATGGAAAGAGCTCAAAGAGCTATGCTCGGAGTTTCTCTGAAGGATAGGATTCGTAACGAATTGATCCGACAGAGAACTAAAGTCATCGACATAGCTCAGAGAATTAGCAAACTGAAGTGGCAGTGGGCCGGCCATATATCGCGAAGAACCGATAACCGCTGGGGTAAACGTGTTCTTGAGTGGAGACCGCGACTTGGTAAACGTAGTGTAGGACGCCCTCCGGCCAGGTGGGATGACGATCTGCGAAAGACTGCTGGCAGATGCTGGATGCGACAAGCCGAAGACAGGGCGCTATGGCGCTCATTAGGGGAGGCCTATGTCCAACAGTGGACTAACATAGGCTGATGATGATGATGATGATGATGATACTAATATTATGAAGAGGAAAGATTTGTTTGTTTGAATGGAATAGGAAATACTAAATCAAATTCTTTCACTATTAAAATCCTACATTATCTCCAATTAACATAGGCTATTAGAATATTTTCAAAAAGTTAGAGATACATGAAAATTTTAATAGTGTAACCCAACCTGTATTGTGTGTGTGAGTAAATATTTATGAGTGGTTTTCACCTGCGCAACTACCGATCCCATGGGATTTTTGGGATAAAAGTCCACATCCAATCAGGCCCCTATTTTATGTTATTCCAGGTCATAAACTATCTGTGTACCAAGTTTCAGCCCGATGCTTTCAGAAGATTTAACGTACAAAATAAAGAAACATATACAATATCCATCAATTTATACAGCTTTTTTATATATAAATTTTTGTTCGATATTTAGAGTGATTTTCCCAATAAATATAGTCTTATATTAAAATTCTAAACAGCTATTTTATTTTGCTTATTTATTTTCGTATAATATAGTTCGATGTGCGAAAATGTCTGGGAACCTTATGGGTTACGTTTTTCCGGTCAGTCTTTAGACCAGCTACTGGACGTGTAAAATAAATCTGTCATTGAGTCGACCTTTGCACCTCAACTACTCAGTAAGCAAGCAGAATCGTACACCTCGTACAAGACCAGAATTTTAATTTAAACAAATAGAAGTAGGTCTCTGACAAGGTACGTTTATGCAACAGCCGGTTTCTCGTTTCCAGTGGTAAAGGTGTGCAACCACGTCAAGGGGGGAAATATTAGGCTGACACACACGTGAGTCGTCCTTGAAATAGAATCTATCAAAATTGAAAATATTGCTGAAACGTCAGAACGGAAACATCCAGAAAAATTCATGAGGAAACTCACTGCTGTCACAGAGCGATTTATTTTAGGCAAAGGCCATATTCTCCTACAATTTACGCTCTTGATCTGTTATTATGAACCAATACACGTCATAAAAATCTGTATCGTCCCTCCATGTTTACCACCAAGTGTTTGTAAAGAAATATGTACGACCAATAGTTCCTATTGCGCAATATATTCGCCTAAGTTTCTGTGACACAAAGTCGCTAATAATAACACGATTTGATGCGATGACTAATGGTGAATGCATGATCTGTCCTAAAAACACGTAACCGATATAATGTTACTACATTGACATTATCATGACATTATTAGTCAAAGAAATAGATGATGATGCTTCACACAACGGAGTTTTATTGTAAATTTTGTGAACTTCAATCAATCATACTCCATCATCTCAAAGCATACGATGCTAACATGAAATTGACTCTAGCGGACTAAGTCAATCCACCAGACGTCGAGCCTCATTTTAGTCTCCTTGCCGATGTCGCCTACAGATCTTGCGAAAGCACAGGGGCCGGGTTTTCTAAGCTAAGTTGCTGGAAAGCCAAGGCACCATAAACAACAACCGAGGAAGATCACGTAGCCTACCTGTTGTTAATCATCCGAGCAGTAAAAGCCTAATGATTAAGGATCTATAGTTAACGCAGTGAAAAGCGGCGTATCAAGTACCGGCGAGACGACCGGTGCTTGACGGCCTTGAAAGGGTTCCAAGACTTTCAAGCGTATAACCGGTTGGGTGGCTGCAGCTTTCATAAGGAAGGGAAAGACCATAGAGGCGGTAGGACCAGCGCCCTTTTCATTGTAATTAGGCACGCAGCATCAATTATTGATGCTCTCGAGCCCGAACAAGTCGCTTTACCGTCGTTTAAATAGGTCATTGCTTTTGTAGTGAAACTACGGCTTTTTGCTCGCGAACTGAACTACGGCTTTTTGCTGCCTTCATGTATTAATTAATTATACAAGACGTTTAAGTTGTTTGACTTAGTTATGTCACAAAAAGGTACCTACGTATTGTAAATAAGCTACCAAAATCCTACTGTGGATCGTATTTAATTTATGTTCTCAATAAAATACAGAAGACTTTTTAGTTATCATAATCACCCTCGTCAAAACTGATGCCTAAAGTCATCAGCTAAAGCCAGATAATACTTTTTTTTACCTGATAATTAACCATGTCTAGTCATGTCGTCTATAGGCTGCTTAAACAGGCCAGACACCAGGCACCTTATCGACATGAGTTCTGTTCTATGAATGGACAGACAATTTATGGACAGAGTAGACGTAACTTTGACGTAATCCTTTTATACCTACACTAAAAAGGTGTCCGTTAAATCAATTGGTACTTGCTAGTCGAAGTTATTAATGTTGCTATAACCTGTCGCGGTCGGATTATCTTTAGTGTTCTCATTTGTTGCATTCCTTTGTGTTACGAAAAAGGTGTTATAGCTTGGAAAAAAATATTTAAATTGTCGCCATTTGCTAACAGAGCTCATGTTATATAAAGAGGAGTATTTGTAGCGATCCGTTTATACAATCATTGATTTTTCTTTTTTGTGAACGCCATAACGAATTTAGTTTTTCATTGTCTTTATTTAATTCATTGATATTCTAGGTACATCAATTGTGTTATATTTTAATTAATGTAATAATAAGCCTTTTAATTAAATGAACAAATAGCGTTAAAATAATACATAAAATCACTTTTATGTTAGGCTTATAAATACTCTTAGATAAATCAAATTAAAATTTTAAGCATTTACGCGATACGTTATATATTTTTTGTTTTATCTGTAACTAATGACACCAATTTTTTTAAGTTAAGTAATATAAAAAGTAAGCGAAAAAACATTTTTCTTATAGAAGCTAATTTGTATATGGTTTTGAGCTTTTGAGTATTACTTGAAGTCAGTCCCAGTCTAGTAAAGTTTACGAAGTATTAGCTGAATCACGACTTACAAATCATCAAAGATAAGATACAAATAAATGAGTAGAACACGCGGAGTTCAGTTTCATAAATTCACACACTGTTCAAGGTCTGCAAATGCTGACGTTAGTGATATGATAACGATAAGTGCCAAGTTCATACATCGTCGCGCAGGTTTGTAGGAAGGAAGTGTTAAGTCTTAATCAATTGATAAGGCAAAGGTCAGTATTCATTTGTAGGGTTTAATTTAATGTAACAGACAGAAGACCGTAGTCATAAATATGCTTACAAAGCGCAAAAGTATAAAATGTTATGCTATTATGAGAATAATAAGATAAAGTAAAAGTTGGACTTGAAGTCATTTTTGTGGTTAGTTAGTTAGGACTTTAGTATAGTATTCCCCGCTCTGTCTGCTCAAATGATGTTGAACATGTTTTTGGCATTGTAGTAAGCCATTAACAAAATATCTGAGTTGAATGCTTCACGTTAACGATCACGTGTGTTTGTAACATTTTAACAGTTGGAACTTAGAATAAAAGCGAATTCTCAGCGTGATAGGACTATCGCCCCGGGCTACCTGCATAAGAAATCGTCGATAACCTTTTCAATATTTCAAGATAGCGATACACTAGAAAAAGTGCAGATAAACCGAAAACCGTTGTTTTTACCCGGCACTTTCGCACAAAAAACTGGCGATAGCCAGACTGATGTCATAGAGGACGATCAACTTATGTAACATTGGAGAACACGTATTGGTGTACTGTAGAAAGCGATGACGAATGACGAGGTGGCGTTCGTGTTATTCTGAGAAAAATGAACATCGATCCGAGATGCCCAAAAAATACCCGGTTTCAAAAGAATCAATTTTTAAAAATTTTTTTGGAAAGGAAATAACCAGATTGTGTAAACGACAAAACGGTAACAATGATTGAACTTTGATTGTAGGACAGATTTTAGTTTACAACACTTATAGCTGTTATGAAAATATTAATTACAATCAGAATTATTGACAATTGCAGTCTTAGGCCACTTAGAAAATTCAAGCATCTAAAAGCTAAACAGGTAAATAAATAAAGCATTGCAACTTCCAGCCAAAACACATACAGCCACGTATAAAGACAGGATGACACACTAGCTGGATGCAAACCTGTCACCGGGTGATTATGGACATGGCCGTGTTGCGAAACGCCGAGCCAAGCGCTAAAAGCATTGACCTTGAAGATCTAAAGTACAAACCGCAAGTCATTGTGTGAGAATGACCATAGAACCACCACGTTTATTGAACTCTAATGATGAAACTTTCAAATTACGACCATCAGAACGGAATTACCCTTGAAGATGGGAATTTATCTTCAGGCGATCTTTGCTCGGCAGGTAATAAACAGACACAGAGTGCATTCTTTGCTTAGCCTGGTGCAGGTGCAGGGGCGACCCACATGCCGAAACTAACTGAAGCTGGCATCATCAGAAGCATGTCCGTCGTTCGTGGGCACACAGAGAGTTAAGGCTGAATTTTACAAAAGCAAGGAAACACTAGGTAGTATAAAAATCCACTATTATTATTATCACAAGATGAGCAAAAACCATTTTAACAGGAAGTCTAAGCAGGTTAGATATGTACAATAACCTATACTCGTCTCAGCAAACGGGCGTGTGAGAAAAACTGACTCGTATTATAGTCAGTGTTTCTCACACTCCCGTCCAGTCCGTAGAACATGGTCACTATTTAGGTCGTTAGACATAAGACCCGATCTAGTTAATGATATGACAACAAAGAAATGTCAAAGTCATCTTGAGTGACAAGAGCTCGCATTAGGGTCATCAGGTCGTCGGTTTGGCGACAACAATTGTGATTGTTGATTGTTGACGAATTCAGTCAATCTGGGCGACTTAAGCTTAAGAAGACTGAGCCGTGTGGTGCCGGCATAGAATTTCACCACCCCAACTCTTCCCGTGGGTGTCGTAAGAGGCGACTAAGGGAAACACACCGGGGGGCGGGCAGCAGCGCCCTCTGCAGAACTACTCCACTGAACTGCGATCCCCAACCCGCATGCCCAGCGTGGGGATTATGGGCAATACCCCCCCAATGATAAGAACCGCCACAAAATGGCCCCCAGTTCCCGGCCGCCTCGCTATTCCTGGCCATGGTAGCGGCCACGGTAACGGCGGGGCAGGGGGTGCTAGGAATCTCCGGGCTACATTAGGCTACCATCCACCACACAAACTGACCCTGGCAACGTTTAACGGACGCACTCTGAGGCTTGATCACCATCTAGCGCAGTTGGAAGTGGAGTTAGAGAACATTAAATGGCATGTTCTAGGGTTATGTGAAGTCCGTAGAGAGGGGGAGGACACCGTAACCCTAGACTCGGGCCATCTTCTCTACTTTCGCGAGGGTGATAAAACATCCCAGGGTGGCGTAGGTTTCCTCGTCAATAAGGCCCTCTCTAACAACGTCGAAGAAATCTCCAGTGTGTCGACCAGGGTAGCGTACCTGATCCTTCGGCTGTCTAAGCGCTACAGCTTGAAGGTCATTCAGGTCTACGCACCGACCTCGGCACACTCGGATGATGAAGTGGAGGATATGTACGAAGACATATCCAAAGCCTTACATCACACCACCAAGGCTCACTTCAACGTTGTTATGGGGGACTTTAACGGCAAGGTGGGAACCCAGACTGGCAACGAATCCCGGATAGGCCCGCATGGTTTTGGTGTTCGAAATCACAGGGGACAAATGCTTGTCAACTTCCTTGAGAAAGAGGGGCTGTTCTTAATGAACTCTTTCTTTAAGAAACAGCCCCAAAGGAAGTGGACATGGCGGAGTCCCGATTCTGTGACAAAAAATGAGATCGACTTCATCATGACGGATAGCAAGCATATATTCAGAGATGTCTCAGTGATCAACAAACAGGGTCAATACCGGATCTGATCACCGACTCCTTCGAGGCTCTCTGAATATCAATCTGAAGCTTGAAAGGAACCGTCTGATGAAGTCCACGCTCCGACCGAACCCAATCAGAATCATGGCGGGCACCGAGAAGTTTCAGCAGCTTCTCGGGGATAGATTCGCTGCCTTGGAACCCACTGATGACGCTGACGAGACCCTACACAATCTGGTCGAAACTTTGAGGGACGAGGGCATCAAGTTTTGCAAAAAGCAGCGTACTGGTAAGAAGTCCAAACTCTCGGATGAGACTCTTGGGCTGATGACAAAAAGACGGGAAACCACCCAAGCGACTTCGTCGGAAAGGTCAGACCTGAACAAGCGAATTGCGAAGATGGTACGGCGCGACCTTCGGAGCTCCAATACACGCCTCATTGAAGAGGCGATAGAGCGAAACCGAGGGTCCAAAGTATTCACTCAGCAGCTTGGCAGGAGCCACCTGACGAAGCTTACAACGCACGACGGAAGGACCGTATTGTCGAAGCCGGAGATATCGGCCGAGATAGAGGACTTTTATGGCCGTTTATACGCTGCTCATGCTCCCCGTTCCCAACGAGACGGTCACGATTCTAGAGCCACCTTGATACGCCACTATACCGACGAACTGCCAGACATCAGTCAAGACGAGATCGTGTTAGCTCTGAGGCAGCTTAAAAATGGAAAAGCCCCCGGTGAGGACGGAATTACATCAGAGCTTTTGAAAGCTGGAGGATACCCTGTAATACAGGAGCTACAGAGCCTCTTCAACACCGTCCTTCACAGTGGGAGAACTCCAAAGGCGTGGAGTGGGAGTTTGGTGGTGCTCTTTTTTAAGAAGGGAGATAAAACCCTCCTTAAAAACTATAGACCCATCTCGCTCCTAAGTCACGTCTATAAGCTTTTCTCACGAGTTATATCGAACCGTCTCGCCAGGAGACTCGACGAGTTTCAGCCGCCGGAGCAGGCTGGGTTTCGCGGAGGATATGGTACCATAGACCACATTCACACAGTGAGGCAGATTATACAGAAGTCCGAAGAGTATAATCAGCCCCTGTGTCTGGCTTTTGTGGACTATGAGAAGGCCTTTGACTCCGTTGAAACCTGGGCTGTTCTACAATCCTTACAGCGATGCCAAGTAGACTATCGTTATATCGAGGTGCTGAGATGTCTTTACGAAGCCGCCACTATGAGTGTCCGAGTACAGGACCAGCAGACTAAACCAATCCAACTGCGCAGAGGAGTGAGGCAGGGGGATGTCATATCCCCGAAACTGTTCACGAGCGCGTTGGAAGATATGTTTAAGACGCTGGACTGGAAAGACAAGGGCATCAACATAAACGGCGACTACATCTCACACCTGCGATTCGCTGATGACATAGTCCTAATGGCGGAGTCGCTAGAGGAGCTGAACCGCATGCTGGACAGTCTAGCTTCAGCCTCCCGATGTATCGGTCTTGGCATGAATTTGGATAAAACCAAAATCATGATCAATGGCCACATTGATCCAAGACCGGTGATCGTACATGGCCACCTCCTCGAAATTGTTTCTGAGTACACTTACCTCGGGCAGATTTTGCAGTTGGGTAAAAACAATTTCGAGAAGGAAGCCCAGAGGAGGATCCAGCTAGGCTGGGCAGCGTTCGGAAAACTACGTCGAGTCTTCTCGTCATCCATACCGCAATGTTTGAAAACGAAAGTTTTTAATCAGTGCGTCCTACCAGTTATGACCTACGGAGCTGAGACGTGGACACTCACGATAGGGTTGGTCCACCAGTTCAAAGTCGCTCAGCGAGCTATGGAAAGAGCTATGCTCGGAGTTTCTCTGAAGGATAGAATTCGTAACGAATACATCCGACAGAGAACCAAAGTCATCGACATAGCTCAGAGAATTAGCAAACTGAAGTGGCAGTGGGCCGGCCATATATCGCGAAGAACCGATAACCGCTGGGGTAAACGTGTTCTTGAGTGGAGACCGCGACTCGGTAAACGTAGTGTAGGACGCCCTCCGGCCAGGTGGGATGACGATCTGCGAAAGACTGCTGGCAGATGCTGGATGCGACAAGCCGAAGACAGGGCGCTATGGCGCTCATTAGGGGAGGCCTATGTCCAACAGTGGACTAACATAGGCTGATGATGATGATGATGGGCGACTTAAACTTACGCGTTTTAAGACCACTATGGGAATTTATTGGGAATCCAAACGCGTTACACAGATACCGAAATTGTAGAAAAAGCTCAAAATGGAATGCGTATAATAAAAACTGGACTTAGCGCTTTTCCAGCGTCAACTCTCAATAGCCAGACTCTAAGAGATCATGGCTATGTCTGCGAACGATAACATTATGTGTTAGATTATTTAGACGTACTTGATGAACACAATGGTACCTAGGGCTCGCAAAATGCATTAAAATATTGGAAGTTTTTAGCATAGGCCTTAGATTAATACACAGGATTATTATTCAGGATTCCGCCCTTTTAAGTCGTCCTCATCACATAAACAGCGAAAATATTTTTAGTAAAAAATCTGTTCTGTTATTTTTATTCAATCCACTGCTGAGCAAAACCCCATTCACTTCAGACTTCAAGATATTGAGCTACCTCTGTCTAATTGGCCATGAATTTGTCAAATTCGTCTCAACATCTCTTTCTCGGTCTGCCGCGATTAAAAAATTACGATACACTGTAAAAAATATATCGGTCAGATGTTGCAAGTTGCAGAGTTCGTAGCATCCGGAAGCAGTCCATCAAAGGTGCCTTGGCAACCGGCCAACCCGGCTAGACAGCGTAGGATCATATCCAGACGTTTTGAGTGTATTTTATTTTTTATTTTATTTTGTTTTGTATGTACTCCGAATAAGGTTCATAGCAAAGCTATTTTTAGATTAGAATAAGTTGGGAAAGGTTGTTTAAAGGTTAAGGCGCCGGTGACGGGTAAATGTCCCTTACAACAAGTAGTACCAATATGATTTGTAAATTGAGCATATTTCCAGCAAGGTTTGCTATTATTTGTATTACATAACTGAAAATAGAAAAAAAATATAAATATACGTAAGTACAAGAATGCCTGGGGAAGTTGAGGCTGATGACGGAATGCAGAGGCGACCTACATCAAACCTATACATTATAATATCTACAGTTGCTTTGCAAAGTAGGAGTATGTGGAGATCCTTGTGCCATACCGAATGATTTCGCAACGCTTAGGTACACCATAGAACGAATTTATATACAGTTTTCGATAAAATCTCGAATACTGATTGAAATATGAGCCTACTAACAGGCCAATGGCATGATTGTTGCGTAACGCCGCTGGCCATCAAAGACAAATAGGGAGCGTCGATTCAATCACCCATAACATAGTCGTTAGGGTGTGACCAATTTGACAAATTGATATTAATCGTGTAAGTTGATCATTGTTGATTGGTCAGTTTGATGGGTTGATTAGTGTGGCAGTACCTTTAATTTATAATAGAGATGAGAAGAAAGTTTAAATACCATAATAATCCCATAAATATCAAGATTTCTTTCGGTTAAGAAGTTTGAGCTCGGCTTTCTGACGGGACACAATATTTTCGGACACTGTCCGATATGACACTATCATTAGGTTCCACCTAAAGGCATTAGTTGAATTCCATGTTCAATAGATACATCAAACAAGTCACTCCGGGTTTAATTTTCAAAGCCTGGTGCTTACCAAACATCAAGTTCGTATTCAAAAGATGATCGGACATCAAGCAGCTTCGTGGGTTTAGGTACTTTGAGGTACAAAGTATTAAAACTACTGTCAGGCAGGTACCTGAATCAAAATGTAATTGTCCGATTGAAGTTTTTGCCGCATTTAGTTAAAAGGTTTCATACATTAAAGAAATAAAACACTCTCGACTAGAATATCCTACTTCTATATCACTGCATCAAAGTTGAAATAATTATCTAAATTAACATGTTATTCTGTATTTCTCTCTAAGAATGTATATTATTTAGAGAAATAAAATTCTAGAACCGTAAATCATCGGCAAATACGAAGAATACTCCATTCGGTTCGTAATATACCCAGAAATTAGCCAATAGTACTACAATCGCAATTACAATACAAATTGATACAGTCCAAGAATGTGCATGCGCAGTGAAAAGTTACTGCGATGCGCAACAATGCAACATCAGGGAAAGTCACGCGATTTCTTTGGAGGACAGGTTAAAGTTATAGACAGACTTTAAATTGTCTTGCCCGCCCCTAGAGCTTGCTATTTTTCCTGAGATTATTAATTGCTTTATATAATTCGATACGTGACTTAATTAAATCAATTACGCGCCCCTATCGCCTCTGAAACATTATATACATTAAAATAGTTCTAATAATAAAACTGCCGAATGAACCGTGATGAACACGTGAAAAAAATTGTCATAGCATAATAATAATAAATGCTATGGCAGATTTTGTCATGCATTTATTTAAATTATTACTCTCAATAAAATTGTTGTATTGTTTATCGTTTGTCTGGATTTGTCAAAATAAATAAATTCTTATTTAATAAAACAAGAAAAATCAAAGACATGTTTCACCGTTGGTTGGTTAGTTAATATTTATAAGATAATTCCTTGAAACATAACCATGAATCAAATGAAATCAAACGAAACTACGGGATTTCAGACATCAAGTAAATTTGCGTGCAGTGAAATCGTGATTAAGGCCAAATTACATGATTAGAGCCAAAGCTAGATTATTTACAAGGTTGAACGATTAGGGCTCTCTCGTGCTTCAATTGATTTTATTGCAATTTAACTCACCAGCTTCCTTTAGAGTAAAGCCTCAAAATGTTACCGCAAATTATACGGATAGCGATGCGAGCTACCTTGTTAGTAACGCTCTTATCTACTTCGTAAATAAATAAATGCTAAAGGTGTTATTGAATGACCGAGCGAAGCGTTGGTAGTCAGGAAAATTAGGAGTACCAACAAACTGACAGTGAAAAGCTTTCCTTCTAGTATCAAAAATTCATATATACGTATACTCATTTCTGTATTTGTATTATACGTAGGTACTCGTAATATCGAGTCCCGGCGGCGCCAACTAACTGACAAAGTTTTTATTTGTTGTTATAGTGCGAGAGTTACGAACATCAAAATTTGAACTGTCTACCTATTACGGTTCAAGAGACACAGACTCGAAAGTAGAGCAATATTAGCCAAAAAATCTGTTTCATTTTTAAAGGAACCCCTGTTAATTTGAATATTGATCTTAGTTTTGCAATTTTTTGTTATAGCGGCGCGAGAATTACCCGCATTCTGTGAAAGTTTCAGCTGTCTAACTTTTACAGTTCATGAGATATAGCCATTTTACAGTTCATGAAGTTGCTCTCTGACAGACGGACGGAAAGACAGCAGAGACTTTGTACTGTAATAGTGTTGTATTTTCACCCTCCGGATAGGAACTATAAAAATACAGCCGAAATGAGTACCTCCTGCATTTTCGAAGTCGATAAAATATGAACAAAATTGAGGAACTCCAGGCAGCATTAATAACGGCAGTAACATTTGACAAATTCATGGTCAAAGGTAAGTCTTAATATTAATCCAGACAACAGGAAAACTATCCGGCGAGACCTTGATCACTCGGCGGCCTACAACTTGATCGTCTGATCTCTGGGAATCTAAAAGAAGATTATTGTTCAGTTTTTACCATTAATCTATACTAATATTATAAAGAGGAAAGATTTGATTGTTTGTTTGTTTGTATGTTTGTTTGTTTGTTTGAATTGAATAAGCTCCGAAACTACTGGACCAATTTCAAAAATTCTTCCACCATAAGAATCCTAAAATTTCCGTGATGAACATAGGCTATAAAATATTTTCAAAAAAGTTAGAGATCCGTATAAAACTTCAATAATAAAACCATAGCGATATACATCAACTTCTTTTTTTTTCTTTTTTTGCGCTGCTCGCTTTTGCTGAGTTTTGCTGTGACTCAACTTCAACTTCTTTTTTTATGGCACCGCTTTTGCTACGACGACTTCACCGCCAGTGTCAGTTATGGATTGTCATAGACATCACAATTCGTTACTGGGGTGCGAGAGGAAACTCAATGTCAAAAAATATAAAAACTTCAAGATTGGAACCATGCGATGTAGGCTGATGTAGGCGATATAGCGGTGCGAGAGAAAAGTCAATGCCAAAAAATTAAGTTCTCCCTGTTTTTCTCTATCTATGTAAAGGAGGTAAAGGTACAATTTTAAAAAGGAAAGGTTTTATTGTTGTATCATTAGAATGATAATCATAGGCTATACTATATTTTTAAAGTTAGTGATCCCTATCAAAACTTCAATAATAAACTACCTTATCTAACGTGTGTATGTAAGAACTTAAAATTCTTTAAAATACCCGTGCGAAGCCGGGGCGGGCTGCTAGTGCATTATAATATTATTTTAATACGACGGGTTTTCATACTACACGTTGTCACGGGATGTCTTATAAGCGATGGATAGCCGTGGATGCATAATGTACTATGAATTATGATCATGTCACATTCATCAGCTGCTATATTGTCGGAGAAAAAAAAATTAAGACCGCTTCCCATACTAATATTAGCACGAGATACTTCTCATCTAAACAGTTAAGTGTAACCAAAAAGTATTAACATTTTCTAGAGAATAGGAAAATTTCAATGTTGAAATGCTAGATTACAAAAAATTTCTCGTTGTTTCGATTGGTTTCGGTTTGAGTAAATAATAGTTTGTTGTATGAGTTGACCTTGGCCACAATTCCTGCACAAGTCAATATTTTCCGATAAACTCACGTACCTCTATCATCGAGACCTCTATCTACGCACAACACGCACAAACAAAGGATTCATTCAAAACTGAATAAAGTTAAAGTCAACTGACTCACCCAAAGTCGGGTCAGTCTACAAAAGCAATACCTACATATGAAATGCGGCGAGTTAACGTTTTCCACATGTTCTGCTTTACAATAACAATGGTGGCCCATCACTAAACGAAAACAGATAAAAAAATAGCACGTCGTTGTTCTTTTTTCTTTAAGAACATATAAAACAACCCAAATATTTTAATTATTCTACAGACTGTAAAGACAAGTAAATCTCCTGTTCCGTTGGTAGTTCATCGCTGGTAAAGCGCAGTAGTAACATACCTACTAGAAGCCAAAAAACATCAACAAAAAAAATATAACAATAGAAAGAACAAATAGCGCTTGACCACTTCATTAAGATATTATGATTTGGTGCATTTTAGTCATTCAGGTGGTGCATTTTATGCCATCAAGATTTCCAGATCTGAAGCACTGAAGGTCGCTTGTAGACAATTAGCAACATAAACGCATATAAATAGTAATTTTGCAAAACAGTCTCGAGTTGACATAGATAATGAGTTGAGCCTTGCATGGTAGTGGGCAAGTAGGTTACGAATTTGCGTGCCTTTGCACATTCATTATGGAATAGAAGTAGTAAAGCTGATGGTTATCTATTGTACTAAACTAAAGATATTTACTTACTGCAATACATACGATAAATAATACAAAGAAATCAGTGGACGGGTTTAGATTGAACCTTTTCTATAGTAATATTATAAGAGGAAAGATTTGATTGTTTGAATTTAATAGGCTCCGAAACTACTACCGACTGATTTGAAAAATTCTTTCACAATTAGAATCCTAAATTAAAGACTAAAAAACAAAATTTACTAATCAGGAATAATCCTTGCTGACTACCTACGCCAGTAAATTAAGTACAGGATGCTACTAATAAAACAAGTACGACAAGTGCGAGTGTAACTCGCGCGCCGAGGGTTTTGAACTTTGTCGTTTAGGTAGGTACATATATCGACGACCTGTTAGCGCGGTGGGCTTACAACGCAGGTTGCGGTTTGATTCCCGCCTCGGGACTAATATTTGTAAGATCTGCAGATTATTTGTTCGAGTGTTCTAGTCCTTTTCTACGTCCACAAAAATAAATCATCTAATGTGATACTTATATGTACTTTATTAAGTATAACAGCTATCGTAGTAGTACCAATTACACAAGCTTGCTTAGTTTGTCGCTAAATGATGCTGTGTGGATTATCCAGGATACATTACTCTTCTCATATTCTTTGGAGCACGGTGGAATTCAATAATCTTATTATCTAAATATTCTTCGAGCGCAGTGGAATAGGTACATTAAGTATGGACTTAAAATTTTTGAGAACAACGGTTTTGTGGCGCTGTGGAACTACTACTATTACAGTTACTATAGAGATTAGTGGTAAGTGGGTTGGTCGGTCAAATTTTCGACCTTTTTCGAAATATTTCGAAAAGTATAAAATCTATCGAAATTTCAAAAACTGCATTGAAATGTACAAACTGATACCTTTCATTTGATACCCAACTCGGTGGGGTAGTCACCCCTTTAGAAATTTTTCCCGCCCTTTTTTGACCATATTTCAAAAAGTACTATTTTTACAGATTTCTCTATATTTTTCCTGTAAAATATAGATCAATACCTACAAACACTTGGTACATATCAAATCGATCGCTCTGCAATCTTCGGAGATAGAGGGGGGGGGGAACGGTCATTTTTTTGACCTTTTTCAAAATATTTTAAAAAGTATAAAATCTACCAAAATTTCAAAAACTATTTTGAAATCTACAAACGTGTACCTTTCATTTGATACCACTTTTGACTTTGTACGTTCCATTTAAAATTTCGATTTCAAAATTTGTATGGAAAATCTTCATTTTGATTTTTCATTTATTTTCATTTATTTTTCTATAAATATGTGCGGGCGCACAAAATGTATTATTATTTCAAATTTCAAGTCAATAGCTGCAGTAGTTTCTGAGATATTAAGGATTCAAAACACAAAACAGACCCAAAGCGATTTCATAAGGGTTTTGCAACCGATGGCAAAACCCTAAAAAGGTAAACAAATTGATGCCCATAACATAACTAGAGCTAGCAATTACAGACACAGACATAATGATGGTCGCCACACTCCTCAATTCACATGACGATATTTTTGCCATCCATGACCCAGTTATCGTTTGCGAATAGATGATGATAGATGTGGGATAGACAGACATTTTTTTATTGTCCAAAATTGCTATCAAGGTGACCCAGACATTTTCTATTAGTTCAAGGGAATGCAATGTGAAAACAAAAGAGTAAGTAATAGTGCGTGTAAATTAAAAATCTTTACATAATGCTCGATAATTAGAAATGTTCCATTAGATGCTTTAGTGCCTACATTTAGAAAAATAATACCTACCCATTGTACAATTGATCGTCTATTGTGTTTAAAAATTTTACGCAATGCAATGCATGACATTTCCAAAGTGGGTTTCAAGAAAGTAAAATTTACTCCCATGTGCTCATGCGATTCTTAAGTGCAACTCTTAGTTGCCAATTTTTTGTTTGACGTCAACAATAATTATAGTTATTCTCTCTCTTATTTGCTGTTTGGTAGTTCGACTAACAACCAAAGATTAGATTATTTATGAAATTAGATTTTGTTTACAAATAAGTTGTATGTAATAGATTTTGTTATTTTGTATTATTTCACATGTTGTTTTATTTTCTGTTTGAGACGCGTTTTCCGGGATAAAAAGCAAATGTGTTACTGTGGTAAACTATACTATTTATACTATTTTCAATAACTCCCTTTCATGGATCTAGAATAATCTACGTCACATTCTATGTTGGCTCGATAAAAGCAAAACATTCACAATTCCTGTTATTTTTCGAGTCGACAAATTCGCATCTCTATGTGCCAAACCTAGTAGAGTCTATGAAATACTTTATTCTGTTATTCACTCTTCATTCATTCACCTGTCGACAATACGACAACTTCATAGACGTGCATGTATCAAACAACAATTAAAAAAGTGGACGGGGTTTAGTGAAGTTATTTAAGGTACTTAATAAATGTACAAGGAAGTCATTTGCGAGATAAGGATTAAGAAGTTAAAACGTGTTTATTAACTCTTTTTAATTTAATTGTTATTGTCAATAAAATTAAGATTTTATAAGAGATAAATAATATAGGTAATTGAAAAGGTTATCGAGATTGTCTTTTCGAAGTTAGTATTTTATTATTTCCATATTAACGTTGATAAAGGGTCGAATATCGTGCAATGAACAAGCAATGCATAGCATCCCCTAATGCAATGGACCAACAATATTGTAGGGAATAGATGGGAGTCGATGTTTGAAGGCGGATTGAGGCAGGGTGAGCTGATGATGATGATGATGATAGGTTCTCACACGATGTACAGATAAACCGCTGCCTATACCACCTACATATTGTATTGACGACCTCTGTGATCAACAGTACAGCATTATTTATTTAAATATAAAGTCAAAAATATATAAAGTTAAAGCTCTGGAAGAAAATAGCTATAAGAAAATCTGATAAAAATTTATATAGAGAGAGAGGACACAAAGCAATAACGGAACCAGATAATCATTTCCCAGAATACGGCAGCAATGTCAAATCAATCATAATTTACAACAATACAAATGATATTATTGATTTGTCCTTTTCTCTAATTGATTTTCGTTGCAGGCAAGGCGCAATGGTTCAACGAAGCAGTTACCAGTCGATAAAAGCAACCAAAATGCCTGCTAAGTAAAGGGCTCTATAACTAGGTACTCATGTCAAAAGATCCCACATCCCACCCCTCCCCCCATTCGCATGCTAAGCGTGGGGATAATGGTAATACCTGTGGTAATACTCTCATCGATAATACCCAAAGGCTTATCTTTATCCTGTCTTGTCCACTAATCGACTGGGAAAGGTTGACAATGATTTTGTGATTTTATTGCTTGTATAAGTAGTAAAAAAGTTATTTTTATGATAGAGTTAAAGAAAAGATATTTTTTTCCTAGAAATGAATGCCAAAGGTCTTTCTTATATGGTATGTACTTGATATGAAGATTACCACTAGCTGCTAGTGCTAGCTAATCTTAATAGTAAAACTCATTATTTCTTTGGATTTTGTAACAAAACAACGTATTGTGAGAGATTACTAAATGGTGCAATTATTTAGTTTCTCTGGTCAACATTTGCAAATTTGGGAGCCTTTCTCAGGAGATAACTCATAACTAAAATTAGAAACATCTCTAACTCTTCAGAATGACGCACCCGCCGTAGGGCATGCCATCCCCAGTATGAATTTCAAGAATGGAATCGTAATTGCCGACGCATAACGTCTATTTTAAGATATTTCAGGAACGACTTTAGAAAAATGTGGGTGGATGACTAATCGTCAATAGGGTATTTCGGAGATTTCCACGTGATCCTCCGTTACGAGGAAAACTAAGTACATATACCAACGTGAAATGTTTAAATGATTTGGTGTACAAATTAGTTGAGGCGTATGCAACAGGCGTAAACATCGACCCCTGCAACTCAGCCCATGGAAGACGTAAGAGGCAATAGAGAGAACCTACTTGACAAGGAATGCTTAATATTAATTCTTCAAGAATCTATAGCATTGGTTCTCAGCATCAGGCATCACATCACACCTGTCGTCAACAGTAGCAACGCTTTCAGACTGTGGTAAGCGGTGACGGAAACCTGAGGTTTTTGCGGTCTGCCATTATTTGCCTTTTAGTGTGGTCGACAACAGTTTTGTTTATAAAATACAAAAAAAAAATCAACAAGGAAAGTCGAGCAATTTATCATTGCCTTAATAACAGGAAGCTTGCTAATATTTAACCTGAGCGGTTTAGAAGACGGATATAGGATGAAACCGTAAGGAACAGAAAAGGATCTGGCATTGTGGTTATCAATTATCATAAATAATTAAATAAGTCTTTCGTTATTTCCTTGATAATCATTGGGGGAGGCCTTCGGGGAGGCCTTCTTTCGGATTATGGTGATTAGTTATCACAAACTCATCAACTCACCAGTTATGAACGCACGAAATATAAAGATAGGACCAAATCGTAGTGTATTTTATAGTAAGTATACCATCAAAGGAACAAGTATTTTTATTACTTGATTCAGATTTCTAGGCTGTTCTTAAGATCCAAACGCGACCTGCTTTAAATTTGGTTCGACGTTTCATTGTTTAAAGCGGGCGCAGAATTCAATTGGGACTCGATGTCTTGATTTAGGAGGCCCATTTGAAAGAACAGTGATTTTCCTCATTTGACTGAGAGATTTTCCTTGTACGGAATGATGGTTAACGATTTCAATTATTGTGAGAGGATTGTACTTGATAAAAAAACATTATTATTATTATTTCAGTTTTAATTGCTTGAGAGTATCTTCTTTGCAACACCTACAGTTAAAGCCCACTTCTTATTGTTCACGTTAGCAACCAGAAATAGGTTTTACGGTTTCATCTTTCAATAACGTCTGGTTAACCAAACAAAAGTTAGCTTTTAATAACTAACTCTAATAGCTGAAGTTAGCGTTAGGTTAAACCGGAAGTTCATAGATAGATGGATAGATCATTTATCCATCAAAAAAATCGTTAAATAATGGACTCCTTTAATAGAAAAGAAAATTAAATACCTCAAAATAATGCTTTAGTTATGGATATTATTTGGTGTATAAGCATTACTGTATTATGTTAAAATATGTATTTTATATAGCTCTGCATTGTTAGCTACTCTAAAATCTATGTGCGAGACAAGTAACTTATCTGATTGCGAAGTATCGTGCGTGCAACATCCTTCCTGGCATCTTACGAAAGATGCACTTTGCGAGTGGACTTAGGCTGTTTGATTAAGATTAATGTTTCAGTAAGAATTATTTTAATCTTGCAAATTAATCTTTAATGTTTCGACCTCCGTCTATTAACTTTTTCTTAATTATAAAGAGTTTTTGACTACCTTCACATTTTAAAAATTATTAATATTACATATAAGGTAAAGTGAAATGGGGACATAAGGACTTGAAATGTCACAGATGTGGAGTCATCAATGTACAATGCGCGTCAGAATTAAGTATCCCCCTTGTCTACAAAATATTTAGGCTACTTCTAATTCCCTCGTAAACTTGCCACAAATTTTTACATGCAAAAATTATCGCGTCGCTTAGGATCGAACCATCGCCCACCATACTGTTCGTCTCAATCTCCCGACATTACCAACTGAGCTGTTCATCTGTTGATCGATGCGCGCAAATTTAGCGATCGCCTTAATCCTAGTATTCATGCCAAATCTGACCTACAGCTACCCGTGTCTTACCATTATTTTTATTTATTGTAAGGATGCGGGTAGGGTTTCATTTGCTATTGTTTGTAGCGAACAAAGTAATTGTCACACATCTTATTTCGTTTAGTTTACTTTGTGCGTATCTCCGAGAGTTTTTAGTGTTTTTGACGATGCATCATTTGAGTAACTTTTTAAGAACAAAAATTGCTGTTCTTTATGACCAGAGAGTCAGCAAGAAAGAAATTGCACGACAACTTGGCATTACAGTAAGTGTAAATTTCTGATTTAGATATTTTTTGTTGGAACAGCTTCGTGACAAAACATTTACTTAATATAATGCTTTTTTTAGGTGAGAACAGTAAGGCTATGGGTGAAAAGATATCTGTCTACTGGTGATGTGAAATCTAATCAACCCGGCCGCATCTCAACGGTTTATACCTCACAACGCCACCGAGATATTGTGAAACATCATGCAGCTGCACCTTTTGCATCAACTCGCATCACTGCTCAGGAATACGGCATATCTCTGTCAACTGTGAGGCGACACTTGCATGAGGGGAATATCCACAATTATCGGCCAGCTAGAAAAATTGAGCTCTCAGAAGATCACCGGAGGGAAAGAATTCGTTTTGCCAATGAATACCTTAACTTTGATTGGGAGAACAATATAGTTATTTTCAGTGACGAAAAAACATTTAGATCTGACTCAGACGGTCGAAAAATACTCTGGAGGAAACCAAATGAGCGATACATGCCACAAAACATTCAGCCTGTAAGGGCAAGTGGTAGAATAACTTTAGGTAAGCTATTTAATTGGTAAAATGTTTACATTTTCGTATAGTTTGGCGTTCCTATCATAAGATAAGATAGATAATAAGATAATAATTCTTTATTCTCGAAACTTATGACTAAAACAAAATAAAACTAAAAGTTAACGGAATTGGCGGCCTTATCGCTTAAAGCGATTTCTTCCAGGCAACCAAAGCTTAAAACAGAAGATTATAGGAATTTTAATTATATTATAACATTAAAACTACACAAATTAGTTTTTGTAGTAATATAATTCTTTTTTTAGGTTATTGGGGATGGATGTCATCAATGGGACCAGGCGAATTGGTGGAAGTTTCTGGTCGCATGACTGGACAGCAATATTTAGAAGTATTGCAAGACATAATGTTGCCGTCTGTCCGTGTCGCCTATCCGGAGGGACAAATTTATTTTGTCCACGATAACTGTGCCGTGCATCGCTCAAGAATGGTAATGGAGTGGTTATCATCACAATCTGACATAACTGTCATTAAATGGCCTTCTAAAAGTCCGGACTTGAATCCAATAGAAAATATGTGGGGTCAAATGGTTCTCAATTGGGACTCCAGTGATGTAAGGTCCAAGTCTAACTTACAAAAAGAAGTTCTGAGGACCTGGGAAATAATGCGTGGTAGGGATGCTAGTTGGAATATGGTCACTCATATGAAAAGTAGATTAGAACAAATTATTTTAAACGAAGGTCATCCGATACGTTATTAGAGCATTAGGTTTTTATTGAATAATATTATGAACATTTGGCCCCACATTCCCTTTTAAAACCAATGTTAATTTACTAACGAAAGATCGAAATTGTTACTAGTTAACATGTCAGTTCTTTCGATGTAAACAAATTATTTTTAAATATATCCACTTTATGATTTAACTGTTTGTAAATATTATTTTTAATTTAAACTTTTATTTCGTTACATATGAATTCTCACTTATTATAGTCAAAATTTATTGTCTATTGTTGTATAATAAAATAAAAATATTTTTATCATAATTTGTTTTTTTATTTCAATATCTTGCCATTAAGCTCGTAAGGAATAGTATTAATCAAATTATCTTATAATGAAACATGAATAGATAACGTTTGATAAAAAAAACAACAAAAAGAACCTACGTTCAGGAGATTCGAACCCTGTCGCTCGTATAAGTATAGAAGTAATTTGTCCGTTACAGCCGCAGAGCCACGGAACTATTTAAGAGACTACTCGAAATTATGAGTTAGATTACTAAATGAAGATAAAACAAAATTAAAATTTATAAATAAACATAATTTTTTTTAAGAAACGTCACAAGGTATTAAAGAAAATGAAAAAAAATCATAAAAAATGGGTAGTTTAGATATCCCAATCTTCAACGATTGGCGGGAGGATTTGAACCCACATACATTGAGATAGGGGGGTACTTATATGTGACGCGGACTGTACACGATAATTTATCACTACCTACAGTCGCTTTTGACTTGGACGCTTTTGAGGGTCATCAAATCTGATCGACTTTCATGGTTTAATCCAGATTTAATGAAGATGTTGGTAAATAAGGGTTTATAGGAGACCGACTTTAATGCGGCTGACGAGCTAGGGAAATTTTAAATACAACCATCATGCTTTTTGGAGCATCATACCTATATCTAAGGTTTATGAAGTACGTGACTTTTTTACGCATTCTTATTCATTATAGGAATACTTAAAAAAGTCTGACTGTTGCTAGAGACCTAGCTAGGCCCTAGTTTTGAACATGGGCATATCAGTATCTTGCATAGTAAGGTTACTGATGTCTCAATTGGCCGTTTACCCTTTAAACAACTCGTCTGATAGCATTTTTAATGACGTCAAAAAAGTTCCCTTTGACTTAAATGAATATCGACTTTTACAAGGTTTCAAGGTTTAGTGCTCCCTTTGTTTTCGTTATACGTCAACGGTTTTATTGAGTTTGTTTGTTTAGGTCGATCGAGCTACGAGTAGATACGGAAATCAGACTGATACTAATGAAGTTTAACTTTTAATATTTTACCCTGTGTTTTCCACGGTTTCTCATTTCACGTTTGTTGAAACTGTAGTTAGATATTTTTCTGTATTGTAGAATTTCTGAAAACCTTTGTTCATGGTTTATCGTCGTCAGAATACGAAACAAATTCCCATTATAACGGTATTATAAATTTTCCCCTAAATCATTAACTTTTCAATCGAATAATGAGTTTGGCTTTAAGTTCATTGTACAGAAGCTATTGGTAGACGGATGTCGATCGTATTCACTCAAATTTATAGCGGTTGGGCACCTCTAGACTAGAACATGGAATTTGTTTATAGCCCTCATGCACGACATGGCCCGCTTTCATCGTTTTTAAATTAGTAATGAGAATACAGCACCATAATAGGAAGCTTTAGCATACCAAGCAACTTCATAGTAAAACCACAAGATCCTGAATTGTCACAATGTATCAGCAACCAGATCACGTACTGCGTTTCATGCATGCAAATGACTTTTGTCAACCGACAATTTGGACGCTGACTCAACTGCATTCCATGGGGTAACTCGCAAGAGTAATGAGAACCGGTGGTAGTGGTGGGGTGGTCAAATTCATGTCGTGAGCTTGGCTTTATGTGCGAGATTGACCTGTGTGACTGACATACAACGCTATCTTAATTTTGGTTAAACTGGTCTTAATGTGGTCTTCTGATGTGATTTTTAAATATTAATCAAAAGATATAAAATCCCTACTATTAAACTAAACTTTCACGATTCATAAAATAAAAATGTCTTTAGCATACGTGCTATAAGCCAAAGTCCATAAAATAACTAACAAATTTTTAAATAAGAGCAGGAGAGCTTGATCTTCTTGTGACTACCGAACATAACCAACAATATCAGAGGAAGACGAAATCTTCAACGAGTCTTCTTCCACTAGTAAACAAAAACTTTAAGTGAAGAGAAATCAATAACACTTTGTTTCTTATTTTGTAATAATTTATTGTAGAAAATATGACTTGTTAAAGTGATTATTTAGTCAGCCTAAAGATAGAAAGTGATTGAAATCTGAAATTGCTTAAAGCCTAGCTCGCGCTACGATTACACGAGAGGTTTGAATTTTAAACAAATTCATTTCAACTTGAATAGAAAAAATAAGCGTTTTGTCATTTTTTTTTATTTGTATTGTTATATGGTTCTATCGAACCTGCTTCGCGTAACGACTTAGAAGATGACTAGAGAAGAAAGAGCAGTGCTGGCCTAAACTAAACCGTTGTTGTTATCAAGGACAGTACCAATACAAACAGATACCTCATAATCAAGAATGTCTTGAACACCTCGTTCATACCACGTTAGCCGGTGTCGCGGCTGTTACTCTAATCGGAGTACTGACGAAACTAAATTTCCAAGAACGATAAGGCAAGAAATTACAACTGATCCATACCATACATACACTCATGGACTTTGTGGGTCACATTGTCTAAGATTCGCCGAAGCAATGGGTTTTTTGGAGCTTCTAATCTGCAACATCACATGTGTCATCGTTTGAATTTGTACAGTTGTTACGCACATGCTATCTTAAGGGTTATGGGTACCAAGTTTTGACTTGAGCTTGGCAAGCTTGAGAAGTGATGGACGTCCAAGAGCGTGTTGGGTTCATGGCATTATCAAAGTCGCAGTCACACCTGGATGCACAGGCACAGGATAAAGAGGCTAAGACTAAAGGAGGTCTATACTATACCCAGCAGTGGGTGACAGAAAGTTCTGGGCTATGATGATGATTTCATTAAGTGGGATATGGGCTAAGATGATGATGTTGATTTAATGGGATATCAAAGGTGTTGAACATTTCAAAACAGTTTTTGAAACAATGTTAAATATACGCATTTATAAATTTCATTGAATGATTCTAAAACTACCAGTACCACTGCGGAGATTATAATCTCCGCAGTAACTGGTAACTACAGTATTTGTATACATAATACACTCGCGCTTGACGCATCTTGTTTAGAACGAAGAGCGAAGGTTTGCTAGAGACGCGAGCTATGGTATGATTCCGGAAGAGAACATTTTTTTTTTTTGCCAAAACAAAGCGGGATTAATCCCGAATCACAACGGTTCAGGTGGATGTGGGGTGATTGCAGTACAAGTATAACTTTATTTCTTTAGGCTTACAAAATAAGCACTTAAAAATTTATAAGATAAGATAATAATTCTTTATACTCGAAACTTATGTTATGACTAAGACAAAATAAAACAAAAGGTTAACGGAATTGGTGGCCTTATCGCTTAAAGCGATTTATTCCAGGCAACAACAAAATTTCATACAAAAAAAATTATAAAATAAGAAATAATGTGTTATTGACCATATTTTGCCAAACGTAAAGTTTTATTTACCTGGCCATTCCCTTAGAGCATGACTTAATAAAATACGAAATATTTATGAACGCAGTGTTTTTTATTCCCAGAGATAAGACTTATCAAATCACATACAACTTTTGTAACATTTAGTTTTTCTGTGCGCATATTTTATGTTAAATGGGCATTCATCATCTTTATTTATAAATAATATTGAATTTAAATAAATATTCTAATTATTCAGATATGATTGAAAATTTGCATAAACCAAGTCAATTTAAAATGATTCAAAGGTTAGTTCTCAGCATTTTTGAATAATTTACAGAAATTTTACGAACAATTCTGATGCTACTAACATTTAAAAATTAAAATCCTACTACAACTAGTAAATTGTAATAAAAATAAACAATTCAATTTATATTTCTACCTAGTTTAAGAAAGTTTCAATAGATTAGTATCATTTCTTTTTCAACTTCTGCTGAGGAATGCTCATTGGTAAAGACATTTGCTGGTAATTAAAGTATAAAAAGAAGAATGCAAAATGTACAAATGAGAACACGGAGACAAACAGTGGGTACATATCCGGGTACTGGGCTGGGGGGGTTAAGAACACACTGGCAAATGTCAGCCACACCATTCCACACATAGATATGAAAAAGTTCAAACTAAGGAGATTCATCAACATCCAATTTTTAGATTTTTTGGGTGATGCAATTTCATCAAGCAATCTGGCATTTAAAAATTTCAAATAACCTGATTTTGGGTGTGCCATCTTTATACTTATACTGTAAAAAGTTATATAAATAACATTAGTCATCAGGAATGGGATCAGAAGCCCATCTTTAAGTAGTAGAGGCAGCATACTAAATGTAGATACTATAAGAAACCAAAAACACATGAATGGGTCTTCGGGAAACTGAATCAGCACTGGTATAGCTACTAGAAGAATTGTTTTTTCGTGCACTTGGAAAGAAAACAAGAAGAATGCTAGAGAAACATTGATCAGGCTCAGTACAAACTTCTTTTTGTTAATTCTAGTAAATAAATCTATGCAAGAAGGTAGAATAGCAATAGCTGTGACTGTAAGGCAAGTCCAAGCCATGGTATCATTTGTATAAACAGCCTTTAGTTTTATAAAGACATTTACAAAACACCAGAGGTTTGAAACTTTGTCTTCAAATATCCCTCGCTTTAGAGGGAACAGTCTATGCACAACCTGTAGCACATCACGCACAGATGTCAAAAAAGGAACCCAAACTATTATAAATATTAGAATTACAGCCATTGCTAATCTATAGAACCTTGCTATAAAATAAAATACAGGTCTTTTAGGAGATAAGTTAATAAAACATTTTCTCAGCAAGTAAACAAAGAATGGTAGAGCATGATACAATTCCATTTGCTTATAATTCAGCGCTAGACAGAAGAAAACTGTACAAAGGAAATCATTTTCTATGGCTATCACAAAGAATGTTGCCCAGAGGAACAGTCCAAGCGACACACAGTTATATTGAAAATGACCATGATCTATCAATATGATGCCCGGGTATAGTAAAAACAATGTTGTTGCTATGTCAACCCGTTTGAAAACATTCTTAGATTTCTTAGTCAAGCCTTTGAAGGCATGATACTCCATCCGATCAGCATCAATGCAGATACAGAACACTGCAGAAACATAAAAGTAAATGTCACTTATGAACACAGTCCAGCGCATGAATGTTTTGTGGTTCTCATTTTCATAACCTCTGGATGCAAAGAGCCGGACCGACTCGGGGTCGAGCCAGTCAGCCACCAGGCCCATGATGTAGCTGTGATATGCCGTCAGGGGAGGGTAATCCAACCCCCAGTACTGAAGGTCGTTCTGAGTCGTGTTGTGGTACCATGTCTTTGCAGGAGTGTGGACCGTGATCTCCTGCCAATGCCGTTGGGCCTCGTAATCACCGTACATTGGAGGTTTTCCGTATCCAGAGTACGGATAAACGGCAACACACCATCGCACGAATAATGCGAATAGCAGGCCAGGCAGCAACACATCTTTCGCTAATATAAACTTTTCAGGATCCGCCCGCTTCGTCATAGCGTAAAATTAGCGTAACTACGGCAGTTCTAATATTTTTCATTCAAAACAATATTATTACAACGCGGCAATCGGTCAATAGAAAATTTGACAGTACTTACGACGTGAACGGCGTCCAAGTCCTTGGTCAGCTTTTCCTTCAAATAACCCTCCGTATACACCATATTCGTTGGCCAAAATCCATATAATGTTCTATGAAACGCATGCACCACACACAGAAAATAGATTACACCTCTTACTATAATTTACAACACAGAACTGGTTTCTTCAATCAACGAAAGAATTGGATTTTTCGAAAGTGAGAAAATGAGAAAGCGGCGGCGCACGAAAGTGAAATTGCGGTCGCCGAACTGACGAATTTCACATCGGTTATGTTCCGCATCCGATTATTGGTTGGTTGAAGTCCAACAAAATTAGATCACCCACTTAACTTACCCAGGCTTTGGGACTATGTTGCATTTCTAATTTTATCGGTTAGCCGTGACCTTGACCGAAGCGAACAAGCTAAACGACTCGCTCGAATGAATTAAAGAATGAATTGATCGATTCTATTGCGATTTTATCGGAGCCAAAGCTAAGTTGCTCGTCTGTACAGGACAGTATTTTTTTTTTGGAATCATTTTTCATGTCTGGTTTGACTTCAAACTAGTCCTTTTATTTTGAACTTGTTCAAGTATGTGTATTAGGAATATGATAACCCATTTTTAAAATAAAGACCGTTTTATGAACTGTAATAATTGCTAACAATATCCTTCGTTAAACTTTTTAAAATTATAAAAGTTCTCATTTTGACAGCAATTTCACAACATGGCGCTATTTTCGTATCTGTCGCGCACAAATGATAGATATAGGAATAACAAAAATTGAATTTGCTTTGTATTAAATATAATCAAATCTTAATAACTCACGATGAAAATGGAAGGCGAAACAACGGCATTGAAAAGAAATCTCACAGAGTGGCGTTTTAGCCAATACCCAACATACATTTTGCTTCCTATCGATGAAAACGACCAAGTTCGTGCGAACATCAAAAACGTTGTATTTTCTGAAGTTAGTTCGTTTTATTTTTTGCTCATACCACATAAACCTACCAATTATTTCGTATCTACTATTTCTGCCTATTTACCAGGCACATAAAATGTACATAGAAAATATAAAAGAAAGAGTTGGTATCTTCTACATTTTTCATTCAATTATTTATTGATATCGTAAGTACCAATTTATTCTGTAGCATAAGTATAATAAATTACAAGTCTTATCACCAAAACTGTGTCTTATATTGTCCAGGTAACTCCTCGACCCCTAGAACGCAATCTCCGCCTAGTATGCGCCTCCAACGCTGCTCTCACTCGCATCCTGGACATGGAACCCGGGATCGCAACTAGGGAAGAGTTCGCAGAGTTCATAGCCGGGAAGAAACTACCTTATGGGGCATTGCCAGTTGCCCACAGGTATCTCTAGCTAGATAAAAACAAATTGTAGTAGCACAATACGCATTGTGTGTAAAAATTAAACTCAAGTCGTAAGAAATATTCATGGACATATTTTTCAGATACGGCGGACATCAATATGGATTGTGGGTAGGTCAACTTGGAGATGGAAGAGCGCACATTCTTGGAGAATACGTTAACAGGTTTACCTGCATGTTCATTAAATTCTGTCTAACTATGTGCCTTATAGATTCAGAAAAGACAGTCATCATTATTATTTCTTACCGCTCTTCGAAAACACTGGTATTCGTCACTGGAAGCATAGGGGCTGATAATATGATGACGACCTCGCAAAATCAAGGCTTATAACAGACCCCCAAATTTTCAGACTTGGTGAACGCTGGCAGCTCCAACTGAAAGGCTCAGGCCAGACCCCGTACTCAAGAGTCCACGACGGTAGGACCACGCTTCGTGCTGCTATCAGGGAGATGATCGGTGCTGAGGTGTGCCATGCTATCGGAGTTCCTACCACAAGGTCTGCTGGATTAGTTGGTAAGTACCTATCTACTTATTCTGAGACGTTCTATTAAGACCTAAGACCGTCGGTAGTTAGCTAAGTGTTATATACCTACGCCAGCTTCTATGCGGAATACAGTGGAAGAATGCAGCTGTCGTTGACTGTTGGTATTGGTGCCGGGTCGGACCGGCCAATACATAATGCCTTAACTTTGGTCATTTAACCGACGTATCACTGAATATAGTTTGATTACCAACAGTGAGCGACGAAATAATAGTCCGTGATATGTACTACAACGGCTGCCCTCGCCGTGAGAAGGCGGCGGTCTTGCTCAGGATGTCACCCACTTGGTTTCGATTCGGTTCTCTGGAGATACTGGCCAATTCAGGAGAAATTGGGGTTCTCAAACAACTGGCTGACTTTATCATCAAGGTAACATTCCAAGTTCAGATATATAAATGATTATTGTCGGTATAGTCACAATGGTAGAAACTCCAACTCTAAAGCCCCCAGTACACAATGGCCCATGCGTGCCCACTACAGGCCATCGCCATTGTGTACAGGGGGTAATGGTATATGATGGCGGACAGTTGTCCATCGTGGCGCGCAATCGGAGAGTTGTCGGTTTTTTGGGCACACTTCAAAGGAATTGCAAGTGGTTTGCCAGGCAGCAATGAGCCATACGCCATTGTGTGAACACCAAGTGATCGTGGCCTACAATTGTGCATTGCAAAGCGTGGCCCATCACAGGCCATTGTGTACTGGGGGCATAAGATTTTCGAATGGTGGGTAGGTAGTAGATCGGTCGGTACTGTGTTAGCGCGAACTGAAATAAGTAAAATGCATTACCAAACACGGTCTAACGATATTTGTTAATTTTTACGTGTTTGAAATTACAGGAATATTTCCCAGAGATCCACCTAACTGATGAGAACCGCTTCATAAGACTGTTTTCTGAAGTTGCTCATAGAACTTTAGATTTGGTTGCTAAATGGCAAGGTACACTTTTTTTATTACTCAGTTTTGTTTACATTGTATGGATCGATGCTCAGTTTAGCTATATAGTTAGCTTTGACGATTAACTTTCAGGTGTAGGCTTCACCCACGGTCTCCTAAACACAGATAACATGAGCATCCTGGGTCTGACGTTAGACTATGGACCATTCGGTTTCGTGGACTCGTACGATGGAGGGTTTGTGGCTAACTGTTCTGATGGTGAAGGGAGGTACGCGCTCGCTAAACAGCCTGATGTAAGTTCTGCTATGGTAAAATAACACAGATAGGCATCTCGCCATTTCTTGTACAGACTTTTGATTTTTTCTATTCAATGTCATTCGGAAGCATCCCCGAGATGTCGACTGCATTGCCTCGCTGTAAGCATTGCCTTAACGATGCGCCAGATACTCACTAGCTTTCGGGTCACGCGTCGCTTCTACTAGAATAATTTATATTTTGTTCTCCATAAACTGTCTAGGTACCTCTACCAACATTGATCCGTCCTTCTACCCTTTGACATCCTTTGCGTCTAATGCATTTAAATGTTTGCCGAGTCTTCAAGAAGGACATTGCATTGGTGTAACTTCAGGTGGTGATCTGGAATGTTGGGCAGCTTGCGAATGCGTTGAAGCCTCTACTGACGTCTTCGCAGCAGGTCCATATGTCCCACATCTTGAAAACCCTGGACACTTACTGCAAAAATAAGATCTTGTTAGTACCTAACCAACCTAGCTAGATTCTGAAATATTTGTGTTAGTCGACCTCATTTTATGAACAGCTCAGCTTAGTACCATTATTATTTGAAATGCACAAGCAGCTCTAGTTGATGGTTGCATGCATATGTTAGTGCTGTTCCATGATAAGAGTTCTCTGAGGGCACATCACTTGGCTCTGATTCAGGCAACCAGTTCCAAGTCTCCACGTCGCTATTCTGCAATATGTTCTCTCCTTGGTTTCCTGGTACTTGGGCCGCGTTGCAGCTTCAGCGACGCAGCATCGTGTTAGTGCTTAGTGCATAGTGTATTGTGTCTCCGACACGATAAGTCTGATATACTGCAGTGGCTGGTATCTTCTAGGTTTATTTAGTGATGAGCCGATGTCATCACCTTCTTTGTTTGGAATCACAAAACTTGCTTGCAAGAGAAGTATAGCGCACAAGGAGCAAGATTGTTGACAGCTAATCATTTTCCCCAGGGAAACATTTCTCATGAAAATAGGTCTGAAAGAAGAACGTTGGGGTGACGAACAACTGGTGGAGAAACTTCTTGATATGATGCAGCAGACTGGAGCTGACTTCACTTGCACTTTCAGACAACTCGCTGAGGTGATATGATAATTTTCCTTTTACAACATAAGTTTTGCCATATTCACCGGTCTTATTAAAATTGCATAATTCCTACTCGTAGGTCTATTCAAGACCCAAGGAATAGTTCCTGTAGATAATCATAAAATGTTTCCATTTCTAGAACTTTCTAAAGGTCTCAGACTGTTGTCGATTTCAGTTGGAACCCAAAGAAATGGTGAGCGAGATAAAAGTGGCAGAGAAGTGGGCCCTTAAACGGCTCTCCTCTCATTCCTCATGGGGATGCTGGCTGGATCAGTACCGTGAGCGACTGGATAAAGAAGCTGGTTTGTTGAAATAGCCTTATCTAGGTTTCACGCAAGCTGCACGCCAAGAGACGATCATATACAAATGTTTGGGAACGTCCAAACTTCTAGCTTCTAGTTTAGCTATAGTCACCCGTCACTCAGATGCGCTTGTGGTACGGCCTTCTCATAAATTAGACGACCTATTAAGTTAAGTTAGGTGGAGGGAGGGGGTTGAGAGTTCGATTTCAGCCTCAGGACAAATAAGGTTAATAATAACTAGCGGACAGGAGCTGGTTATGTATAAAAGTAGGTATATCTAGTACCCATACCAAAAGCTCTGCTTACTTTGAGAATTGCTTGATGAAAATTTGCGGATAGTCCAACATGGGGCATATCCACAAGTCTTTTGTATTATTGTAGTCGACGCCAGCTCAACCGGTATGTTTGAAGACGAGCGACGTCACCGAATGCTGTCCGTGAACCCGGTCTATATTCCAAGGAACTGGATGTTACACGAAGCTATTTCTGATGCCGAGAAGGATAATTTTTCGAAGGTATGAAAATTCACTTTCATAAAGCCGTTATAACTTATTATTGCTTTATGCTGCAAATTACACACTTTGCTATATTGTTAGAATTTTATTCATTCGTAAATTTTATAGGGTTCCTTATTATTTAGGTAATTTTGAAAGATTTAGGCTAGTTGCATTTCTTTTTTTAGCTCGGATTTTCATTGCTTTGTAAATTAAGTGGTGTAGGTATAATTTTTGATGGTATTGAAATAAATATTATTTTCATAGGTCCGATTCTTGATGGAGGTACTTCGTAACCCATACCAGGTGCACCCAGAGGCGGAGAGACTAGGGTTCTCTGCTCAGCCACCGCAGTGGGCATACGCATTGAAAGTTAGCTGCTCTACTTAGCTATACTTTGGAGTATTTTGAAGTTATTTAATATAAATGGTTGATTATGGATTGAGAATACCTTTTTAATTGTTTTGAATTACCTACCTTCCTCATCAGAGGTTAGTGAAGAAAAAATCAGAGCTCGGCATTAAACTTTTTTAGATTAAAGGCTACTGGAACGAAAACAATTTTTTATAGAAGTCTGTGTCCATCCTCATCTTTGTTTGACTCTGCTTGATACTTGCTTGATACGAAACTCGCAGCATGGACCAGGATATTCAATTTTTCTATGTTCTTAGGTACAATACCTTCTGTTTTTTTTAAAGGTTTAAGAAAATAAACCGCCTTTTTCGGTATTTTCGAAATCACAACGATTTTTGCCGATTCCTTGCACACGATTCGATAACTTGACCCAACGCTATCCGAAGTTATCTGTCAATGTCAACTTTAGAGTGACAAGACTCGCAGGGCTGCGTTCACAACCTACGCTCGAGCGCGCTCGGAGTGCAACTAGGTCGTTCATAACCTCAGGAGAAACGCTCGGTTGTTATTAACTAGAGCGTTCACAACCTCCGACGGTTGCAACTTTTTACCGGTGTAATTCTTAGATTATAGAGGAATATAGATCTGGCATAAACATCTATACGAACTTGTTACGAACAGTTAGTTATAGAAGTGTGATGTATTTCGACAGCAGAGTTACTTACATATCGGCATCTCTTTTTGACTAATGAAGATAATCATGAGTAAAAAAGGACAACAGCAGTTTGATCATGACTGAAAATGGCAACATTGTTTTGGTGACGTCACAAAATACCTCACCCCTCACCCCCTGTGGCCGGTCGCCATGTTTAGTCGCAGTCAACAACAAGTACATCAGTTGTCATCCGGACTTGTTTTTATTCGAAAATGAAGGAAATTTAGAGTTAATAGGCGATAATTATGCTTTTTTATAGTGTGCAAACTTGGAGAATAATGTATTTTATAAGTGTATGTGCAGAGTGTTTGGCTGTCGCATGAAAATCAACAAAAACATCAAAATATAACGTTGCATGGGAAAGGTACCGAATTCATTCAAAATTTCTTACATTTTCTATTATTTTCAAACATTTTGCTGTTTGTGGGAAAGTTTATAAAGATCCGCTTGCTTTTCTTTATTCATTCAATGTTTTACTATGAATATTATGTGATTTTAGGAGAAAATTATTCGTCATAGTAAATAGAGTTAGGGTTCGGTATTTTCAAAACATCGATTATCGATAACGAATTATTTCATCGACGCAGTACCAATAACACAAAAATAAAAGTAAATCCTTTACAGCAGCGTCAGCAACTTTGAACCAAGCTAACCAAGATTCAAAGGTGTGGTGCCAGGGACAGAATTTTTGGTTGGGGTGGAGTTTACGGGACGCAGGACTTAGAAAATTTTCGACGAATTTTTTTATGTATATATAACATGTATTTTTTTTGGCTACGTAAATAGGGTCACTATGGGTGCAACTTTGGTTCAGGTGATCCACCCCAAAGTTCAATGACCTCGGCGCTAGAGGTCAAAGTATGTCGTTCAGTTTCAAGGCGAAAGACTTAGAAAAATTTCGAAAGATGTTTTTAGGCATATTATAACAAATGTTTTTTCTTGTGGCATCGTTAAGAGGGTCACTAGGGGTGCAACTTTGGTTCAGCGGTTTGACCCCAAAGTTCAATGACCTCGGTGCTAGAGGTCAAAGTGTGTCGTTAAATATGGATGCAGAAACAATATAAAAACTTTACAGAGCATTCCGGGAAGAGTTGATTAGATTCAATTTGAGTGGCGGATCCGACACAGAGTTCCCCGACTCCACGTGGTCTTGTGCGTGGAGCCCCTAGAGTGTAGGTATATAATAAGCCGGAGGCGCGAAGGGAGTGCAGCCTCCGCCAGCCGTAACAAGGGACAGGCACAGTGTGCCTGTCCCTTGTTACGCAATGGCGGAGAGGCTGCACTGCACTTCCCGCAGCGCAGGAGCTATCGCGATCGCGATGCAATAAAAAAAAACATGAAGAAATACCCCGACACATAGAATTCCAAAAATACAAAAAGGTCTAACTTTGTATTTGAAACTGATTTATTTAACTTACCTGTATACTCCAGCTTAAACTAACGTTTTTACAATAAAGGTCAGTGACCTTGTGTTCGAAAATGATTGATTTAACTTTCCGGCGTCGACTCCAGCAAAAACCAACGTTTTTACAAAAAAGGTCAGTTTTTGATGGAATGGGCTTGATAGGTCAGTGATTGTCTAAGACTCTTCCACACACGCCATCAAGGTACAAGCTGCAGAAACTGGCAGTCCACACGAAACTTACCTTGGGCCGAGCGCGGCAACCTAAATAATTGTCTTATATGAACATATTAGTATTAGTACTGAATATAGAGGATATTCATTGAATTGAGTGCCAGCCAAAGCTTGGGGAAGTTGTAGTGTTAATATTAACTGAATTGAGCTGTACTGTACGTAGTAAATAGCGTTTTTTATTGAACTTGATGAAATCTATTGTAGTATCCCGTTTTTAGACGATAGGACGGAGGGTAATATAATGCTAATGACCCGTTACGGCCGTTACGGATCACCAAGGTATAGAAACTTAAATAAAACTGAACAGAGCTTAAAGATAGGTACTTATTCTTCTACTTACTAATATTCGAAAATTTAGAATTCAACTCCGTGCAACTCAATTACTTACTTATCGATATTCAATGTTAAAATACGCGCAACTCTACAGCAGGCCGCCATCTTTGTGCCAGACTAACTTTAGGTATGCACGTAGGTATTTCAGGTCTATATATTCGTTCGTCTGAGGTGTAATTCGATCGACGAAAACACTCTGACATTGACAGCTGTCATATTTTCCGTTGTCATAGTTTGTTATGTACATAAATATCAAGATTTCTACAGTAAATTTCAAAATTTTCAGTATTTATCAGTTATAGATCGTAGTTACAGTCAGTAGATACAATTTACCTCAAAGTAACCGCAAAACAAAAACAAAACAAACGAACGTCCGGCAACTGTAACGTCAGTTTTGTCATGATAATGTCAACTTTGACGTTAAACAACCGACTCGTTCTGAACCTTTGGGTAAGTTAAAATTTACACCAAACAACCGCACCCTGAGCCTCTGAACGCACCCCAGCTGTACTTCAACTGTCAACAAGAAGTTTTCATAAAATAGACCGTAACATCTTACGATATGGTTTAATTCACTTCACACTAAATTCGAGTCAAGCCTAAACTTATTTTATTACTTAGTATTTGAAACACTTGTTTGTTGTGAAAATTGTAGTGATTTATCTAACTGCGTATAAACCGCCTCTGCTGGTTATAGTTTCTTAAACCTAAGCCCATGAGACGTAGCCTGTGCGCATTAGCCGCGTTGAACCACGGAGTGCAGACACACAAGATGAAGATCACCAACTTCAAGGATTGGAGGTTCAAAGATCCTCCTAGCTACGCTGCTCTGCCTATTGACGAGAATCCAGAGTACAATGTACCTATGGCGGTGACTAACGCTGTGTTTTCCAAGGTAAAGTGCAAAAAACCTTAACATGTTCACCTCTAAATTCATAGACAGTTATTTACCTACATACTTTATTTTTATACATGTTTGTCAGTTTGTATTCTATTACAACAATAATCTTTCTATAACTTACAAACTTAGCTAACAAATAAAAGTCTATCAATGTGGTTGCAACCTGCCTTCAAATCATGTAGGTATTATTTCTCAGGTACCTACAGAAGGTCTAACAGGCAAACTGCACCTGGTGTGTGCATCGGAGGATGCTCTCACAGACATCCTGGATCTAGACCCATCAGTGGCCAATACGGAGGAGTTCATTGACTTTGTGGCTGGGAAGTATCTGCCTCCGGGTGGCTTGAGTGTTTCTCACAGGTAAGAAAACTTAACTTTTTTTTTATTCCTAATGTGCCAGCCCTTACATTACTCACAGAATAACTATTGTACAGTACTAAAAAAACCATTTATTGACAAAATTGTTTCATGTGTAATGAAATTTTAGAATAATAAAATTTTACATTTATTAGATAGGTACTAGTTTGTGTCTGTGTACTTTGTGGGCTTTGCACACATACATACTTTTTATGGTTTTACTCTAGGTGAAACTGTGAAAGTTGAGTATGATCAAATAATTCGTTTTAGAATGGAGAATAGTAACAAAATCCATCCATCCATGATACTGATACATCAAAACTTTTGCATTTTAATATTAGCATGTAAAGAGATCATTTCCATCCCACTCAATTAACATTGTGTGAAATTAATCAAAAACTTAACTTTCGCAATGATTTCTTTGTGAAATGTATGCTTTCTATCCCTATAGCCTAGCTTGAAACTGGCTTCAGCTAGAAAGTAAATTGAACTCAGGTTGAATAATGTTCATTTCATTTTCAGATACGGAGGCTACCAGTTTGGATTCTGGGCCGATCAGCTTGGAGATGGCAGAGCTCATATCCTTGGAGAATATGTCAACAGGTGAGTTTGTTGAATACTACAAATTGGGTAGCTTTGAATGTAATAGTTTTATACCACTAATGCAATTGCATACCTACTTATACACATAGCACTAATGCAAGTTGTCACTGCAAGGTACATATAATTTGTGTGCTTAAGGAATGGGTAAAAGTAAAAGTATATTTATTGCAATTACATGTAAGGAGATGGTAGTACATAAAATTGGGATTGAGTATGACATCATCTCACATACTGTCCTGCTCCTATCAGTTTGAATATGATCTGAGTGGTACAGCTTTAGAAATGTCTTTGTCTTTAGAAATGTGGCATGAAATCTTACATTCATATAATTATTACTGCTTTTGTTCTGTGCTATAACTGGGTTGTATCAATAAATGTTTCTCTATCTCTATATCTATCTCTAAATGTGTGAACGGAATTTGATTTAGTTCTTTCATTTTGAAAGGGACTTGTATGGTGAAAATTTGCTGCTTATATGATATGATGATGGTATTCATCAGTTGTGTACTTTGCTGTAGGTTTTAAATTTAAGAATTTTGTGCCCCAGTAAGGGTGAATCCTGGCAAACCCAGCTGAAAGGCGCAGGCGAGACACCGTACTCGCGCTTCGGCGACGGGCGCGCCGTGCTGCGCTCCTCCGTCAGGGAGATGGTGGCGTCGGAGGCCTGCCACCACCTCGGGCTCCCCACCACCAGGGCCGCGGCGCTGGTGGGTAAGCCGGAACACGATTAACATAGAAATAAATATATTTGGCGTACAAAGTCATCATCATCGTCAGTGTTATTTGAAATAGTACATTGTTACCCTAGGGTTGGAAGTATGACTTTCGACCCGCCGCGCCCTTCAGGCAACTTAAGACCTTCGAGTAAGAGTAATGAAAAATAAATTAAAGTTTTAATAATGTGTGCTTTGAGAACGTTTTATAGTTCGCGTCACGTTAAAAGAACGCTGGCCTCGAACCTGCGCAGAAGTCGATTTCTAGGTCTGTTTGGTGGTAAGCTGTGGTGCGCGGGGCGGGCGGGTCACACGGCGCATGCGTGCCGGTGCGCTATTGGGTCGTCAGTTGACATTTGCTTTCAAAGTTGTGTTAACGTCACTTTTCTCGTCAAAATACCGTCGCGCACAAAAGTTTACGAAAAGGTTTTTTAAAGAAAAATTATTTTTGAAGAATATTGTTGTATGAAATGCCATTAATGAGCGGAGGCGTTTTATTTATGCTAATGATTGTGCATTCACGTTGAAGGCATACAAAAATTATGTTGAAAAGCTTGTGCTCCCTAAATCTGCTGTGTGCACTACTAAAGACAGACAAGATAATAGGTTACATTTGGCAGTTCATCAAAAATAATCCTTATCCTAAAAATAATAACAATGAAATAGTATATGTATACAACCCACCAGAACACGAGTTAAACAAGGTTGACGCATATTCTTCAATGATTTCTCATCCTTCAACGACACTCAAATCCACAACGACACTCTAAAACACTCTATGTTGTTATGCAGTGAGCGATGAGCACAAGGTGTACCGCGACAAGTCGTACAGCGGTCGCGCGACTCAGGAGCGCTGCGCCGTGGTCGCGCGCCTGTCGGCCGCCTGGTACCGGCCCGGCTCCCTCGAGATACTGCACAAGAGAAGAGAACCTGCCACTATGATCACTCTACTCGATTTCATTATCAAGGTACGCACAAAATCAAAGTGCTTTATTTCCTTTAGACCTTACAGGACTCTTGGACACGTCACAAACTACAAGTTTCTTAAATCTTGACGACCTGAGAAGCGCGGTGGGCGAAGGTCAGCCTGCGACGCAAGAGGTTGCGGGTTCGATTCCCGCCTCTGGACTAGACTTTTTCTAAATGAATCATTTGTAATTGTATGAGCTGACTAACGTAACTATACAAAATCATGCATTACTTGAGTGCTGCGCTATGGTCTATTATTTTATCTATTTATTTATTTTTTATTCTTCTATTATCTTATTTTTTATAATTTGATTTTTTTTTGCAAAACTAAGGGTTTTATTATGATTCATAATACAACCCTTAGTTTTTGCAGGAAAATTTTATATTATTCATAATTTATGAATAATAACCCTAAAAAGGTACCTATAATAAACAGAACGAAAAATTAAGAAATATGCAACCAAATACATTTCTAGTTCATTATGAAGATTCTGATACATCATGATTATTTTGTATACTTTGTTATTGGTTCCAGCATCACTTCCCATCCATAGACCCCGCGGGCGAGGATCGCTACGTGCAGTGGTTCTCAGAGGTGGCGCACAGGAATCTAGACATGGTGGCTGCGTGGCAAGGTACCAATTATCTTATTTATAAATAAATAAATAAATGCACACAGCATCATTTAGCCCCAAACTAAGCAGAGCTTGTGTTATGGGTACTAGATGACTGATATACAATACAATATTATTACATATATAGATATTTTTTATTAAACTGGCCATGAAAAATTATTTCACCATTAGAATCCTAAATTTTCCCTGATGAACTTATGCTATAAAATATTTTCAAAAATTGTGAGGTCCAAATAAAAAAATAATAATGTACATACCTATGTTAAATACCCGTGCGAAGCCGGGGCGGACCGCTAGTGTAAATATAAGCAGGCAGATACTGGATGCGACAAGCTGAAGACAGGGCGCCGGGCGTTCATTAGGGGATGCCTATGTAAAATAATGTAAATTTTATAATTTTTTGTCCATTTTCAAGGTAAAGCATTATAAATACTTTCAGGGGTAGGATTCACCCACGGCGTTCTTAACACAGACAACCTGAGCGTGCTAGGTGTGACCATAGACTACGGACCGTTTGGATTCGTGGAGCACTACAACCCGCACTATGTGCCCAACACGTCTGATGACATGGGACGATACGCCTTCGATAGACAACCAAAGGTAAGTGCGGTGTACACAATAGGTAACCACAGGTAACTTGCTTTATGTTTTGTTACATTTACATACAAGCGGAAGCCGTTAGCCATATTGCCTTGTCTTCCGTTAATCTTATTTTCTTTAGTTTAGTGTCACTGGTACCCTGCCTTCGATAGGCAACCAGAGATAACTAGACTTACTATAGTGCTTTCCATAGACAACCGACAAAAGTCTCGTCTCAATACTTAGGTCGTAATAACTTCATTGTTTTAAAAGGACCGAAAACTAACTTCGAATCCTTCAATTTTACAAAGGTATTTTAAGTTTTGCGGGATTAAAAAGGTAATACTTTTTTGTGTGTACCACCTCGGGATCACACTCTATACATTCAGAGAATTCGACAAACCTGAAAATAGAAGCTTTTTTCGAAGTCTGTGGTCTTAAAGTTTTATTCCTATAGGTATTTGTCTCGGAAAATTCAAAAAAAACAGTTTACCAAGCAAGTGCAAATTGTAGGAATCATTTATTTTATAACTTTATTAATTCAATTAAAATTTTATTGTAGATAATAATTTGGAACATGGGTAAACTAGCAGAGGCGATGGAAGGCGTCTTGAAGGACGACCAGAGACAGAAGATTGAAGATATCATGAACACCCTCGAACAATACGTAGAGAACAAGATTTTGTAAGTACATATTACCAGCATAATAACTAACATAGTCTACATATACTAAGGGCGCCTTCAAATTAGCCGCAAATTGTCGCGCAGAGGCAGCGCGTCCGCGCGACATTTGCGGATAATTTGAAGGCGCCCTAACATTATAAAGAGGAAATATTTGATTGTTTGTTTGTTTGAATTGAATAGATTCCGAAACTAATGGACCGATTTGAAAAATTATATCATTATTAGAATCATAAATTTTCCCTGATGAACATAGGCTATAGAATATTTAAAAAAAAAGTAACGAGTTCTGTATGAAATAAAAACAATTTTTTTTAATACCCGTGCGAAGCCGGGGCCGACCGCTAGTTGATAATATTTTGCCTCGACATGCTTGATTATTTTTTTATGATGTCGATGTTATTGTACATTGAGTTTCATAAACTTAAATAACGACATCACAAATAGTAATTTAAGTAAATCTATAATGTTACATTCGGAAGGAATGTTAATGCTCGCGACACAGTTGTAAAGCTATCGCGTGCATTATCGTTTCCTAACAATTTCATGTTCCTTGGTCCTTTTTATTCCTTTATTTAAACAAAGGGCGTTTCGACTTAACCACCATGCTTGGCTGGAGGATCGGTGATCGCAATTGAGGGGTTAAGAGTGTATACTACCTCAAACTGCTAATTTTCAACTCCGCCGGATGTCCATATCGTCTAAACTACTGAATATTTAACTTTAAAATTGATATATGGTAAAGTTCAGGACTTAATCTATCGATCATAATTATGTTTCGAAAACACGATTCCATAAAATTTTCTCAATAGAAAAAAATCGCAAAGTTACCTCTAAATTTTTACTAAAACCTAAATTTCTCAATAAATACAGAAGTTCAGATCTTGACAATAAGCGTGGTAATAGAATTAAGAATAATAAAAATGTTATATGTTTCGGTTTTTTCAAATAATGTCCTAATTAATAGATAATAAGCTAAAACTTGATTTTTGGTGATTTTTGGACTTGCATTGCAATGCCCTGTCCCGCTCTTATGAACGCAAAATCATATGTCTAGCCTTTTCGCACAGAGTTGAGGTTGTATGCGCCCTTAAAAACATTTACCCTTCTAGGAAGGACATACCTTGGTTTTCATAACTACCCTTAATATTTCCCAGAAAAACCTACGTCGTAAAGCTAGGCCTGTCAGGAGTACAAGACGGCGACCAGCAGCTGATCGACGAGCTGTTCCTAGCCATGCAGAACACGATGGCAGACTTCACCGCCACCTTCCGGCAGCTGGGAGAGGTGAGCTGGTAAACTCGTTTTGTAGTTTCACACATGCACAATAGGCGCTGCGACGCAGGAGGCTGCGGGGAGGTTGAGGTTCGACTCCCGCCTCGGGACAAATGTTTGTACGATCTGCAAATATTTGTTCAGGGTGTTCTGGTAGTTTTCTATGTATAATTTAAAAAAATATCTATGTACGAATATTGTATTATGTACCTATATCAGTCATCTACCTCTAGTACCCATAACACAAGCTCTGCTTAGCTTGGGGCTAGATGATAAGTAATATATTTATTTTCTGTTAATTAATGTAATTGGTTTTAATAACCGTTTTAATTAAATAAATAAATGATGTTGTGTGGATTGTCCGGCATTATTTATTTATTTATATAGACGTATGTAATGTTGACCTCCTGTTTCAGATAGAGCCGGCCCAGCTGCTAGATAGACCAGCGTTAGAGGGCAAGTGGTCTCTCGCGAAGGTCAGCGAAGCGCACAACTGGGAGCGATGGGTGCAGACCTACCGGCTCAGGCTCCAGAAAGAAAATGGTAAAACAACGCACTATTACCTATACACTAGCTTCCAACCTTGACTTCGCTTTATAAAACTTACCTAATATCATCTGGATTTCATCCTGTAGCGTGGTCGGTGATATCGCAAAATGGCGCCTGTAATGACGTCAGACGCGACATCGTTTTCGCGATGTTGCCGTGCTTACAGTAATTCGGAAGTTTCGGAACGCTTGTGAGCGCGGTAATATCGATTTAAGAAGATTTCAATTTGATCATCAGTAGTTTTTGTCCAGAAAAAATAACAAGCACCATGCGTAATATTCGCGAATTAACGATTTCGGGGAAGAGTCAGTCTAACTACATTACTTATTCAATAAAATTTGTCTTGTAAAATCTAAGTCCTTTTTAAATAAATAAATTTATTGAAATCTGACAAGTGTGACAATGTTGCCAGTGTCGGAAGAAGAGCGCCGCGCCAGAATGTGTGCGGTGAACGCGCTCTACGTGCCGCGGAACTGGATCCTGCAGGAGGCCATCGCTGATGCCGAGGGCAATGACTTCCAGAAGGTATGGAATTACTTTTTAAGTATATTTTTTTAAGTAATACTGTTTTGATGTAATTATCAGTTTAAATTCTTAGGAGAAGCCACTGGTTCCTGAAACACAGTTTATAAACTAGTTCAGGAGCCTATGGGGCCTATGTTATTATGTGTCACACTAGTTATGTCAATAAATAAAATTTTTACTTTACTTTACTTTTTTTGAGTATGAACCTGTTTCTGGGGGATTTATATCGTAGCACACAACAGGATCCGAGAGTTAGGCGCTATTCTTGGACTTGCTGAGGGAAGGTTAAGTGCCGTCGAAGTCGTCATTTGTTTTTAGATGTATAAATGTAAAATTACTCTGATCTAAGAATATAAATAATCATCATCATCAGCCTATGTTAGTCCACTGTTGGACATAGACATATAAATAATAATAAATATGTATTGTTTTAGTCATAAGTTATTCAGAATAAAGTATCATCTATCTATACTCACTACAGTCACAGATAACATAAAACTACAGTGTTGCAGAAGCAAATAAAATCTTGATTTATCTATATATATTTCGTTTCCAGGTGAGGTTCTTGATGCAGCTGTTCCGTCGCCCCTTCGAGGTGAACGAGGAGGCAGAGAAGCGAGGCTACTCCGCACAGCCACCCTCCTGGTCTTATGGGCTGAAGCTTAGTTGTTCTAGTTAGTTCATAAATAAATAAATAATAACATTTTTAAACTTACGCGATCTGTACAAATAATGATTATTACTATTTTAACGGGTATTTATCGTATTAAGGTATTAAACCTGTTGAAACGTCGGGAAAAATAGGTAAATATTCGCGATAAATGTTAGTACGTTAAGATAGTACTAATAATTACTAGATGGTTCACTTTGTCTGTAAATAAATATATTCGACTTACACCCTCAAATACGAACGCATGGGCTTTGCGAAATCTACATCTTTAGACGAGCTTATATGTTGCAGATGAGTATTCGGAATAAGTTTAGATTAAGATGTAAGATTCCCGTAGCAAGCCTGAGTAATCAGAAAAATTGTCGCGGCTCGCTATAGTATAGATCCTCATATTTTATTCATCAAGGTTCTTTGATTTCTTTTAAGCTTCTTATTATTTATTAAATATATAAATGAAATTTTTTAAACTTTCACGATCTGAACACCTAATTATTATTACTACATATTTATAATAATCTGGGAATTTGGGACGTCGACGAACATAATGAAAGATAAAGTTATAATTTTTAATTCCTAAATATTTTTGGGACTTTGAGCCATTGGTCTTTATGTTAACAAACTACTATAATAATATGTAAGACTAACAATTCTATTGCCGCATCACTGTGGTGCGGCTGAAATACAAAGTAAGAAAGTAGGTCTATGGGATAAGGCAATCATGTTAATTATTTTAATAAGTACAATTTATGTTGTAAAGTTCAATTATACATATATTTTTATTACAAACTATTTGCTTTATTTAATTTTTTTACGTAAAATATCTAATGTGAAATTTAAATAAACAAAGAGATAAAGAGAGAGCTACAACTCAGTAAAAATAACTTTTATTATCATAATTTCTTAACAACACCTTAAACCTATTAACAATAAACAAACTTAATCTCACTTTGAAAAAATAATATCTCTTAATCTGGTCCTCATGATCTCACTTATAATCCTCATCATCACTATCATCAGGTTCAGAGTAGTCTTCATCAATGATTTTCCTTCTCTTTGCTTGAGGGATATTCTCTTTCTCTTCAATATCATTTTGTACTTTTTGAGCCTCTGTAATTGCCGATCGGTGGTGGAAAACAAACGAAATGCTTTTCGCTAGATCCCAACACTGTTTTAGAACTAAATCGGCTAGGCTCTTCTTATCAGCACAGTGGTACCAGTTGGATAAGTCAGAAGTACAGTCTGAGTTCTCCGGAGGTAACGTCACTTGGATGTTGTTGACGCAGCGACGACATTTGAATTTGCTGTGCGTATCTGATAATGTGTTCTCCTCAAGTCTGAAGAGGTCTTTTAGATCGTCAGAGGTGAAATGGCGGAGAGACTCCTCGTTTTGGTCTACCACTGTGTCGCTGAGGGCTTTTTTGTGCGCTTGGCGTTGGAATATTTTTTCTTCTATGGTACCTGTGGCTAGAAGCCTGTAGATGTAGCAAGGCTTCTTCTGCCCGTCGCGCCAGACTCTCGCCATGGCTTGGTCGTCATTCGCCGGGTTCCAATCCGGATCGAACATGATAAGTCTGTTTGCACCAATGAGATTTAGCCCGCAACCACCAGCTTTCGAACTGAGCATAAATATCCACTCTTTAGAATCCTTATCATTGAAGCTCTCTACAACTTTAGCTCGCTTTTTGATCGTCATACTTCCGTCCAGTCTTACGTATTGGTAACATCTTTTTCGGCATAATTTCTCGAACAAGTCGAGTGTTTGCGTGTAGTTTGAAACAAGGACGATCTTATCATCGGTATTAGTTTTGAGATTCGCTAAGATGCAGTCTAAGATCATCAATTTGCCCGAATATTCAGGTTTTACATCCTTGATGTCATAATTGCTTGGTAGTAGGTCTCTCGCTTTTTCAAAGCCTTCTGACCGTTCGATTATTTTGTCGTAAATCAAGTCAGGGTGGTTGCACAATTTCTTGAGAGAAGTAATACTGGAGAGAGCGCTGAGTGTGTTCTTTTCACCGTTACCACTGAATTTGTTCCGAATAGCATCAGAGTTGATGAAGTTCTTGTAGATCTGAGTCTGAAGAGGGGTCATTTTGACGCAAATGACTTGTTCAAACTTGACTGGAAGGTATTTGGTCAGAAGACTGCTTGTTCTGCGGATCATACATCTGTTTACTATTGAAGTTAGAGTCTGAAGGCACTCCTGGGCTCTTTCTCTTTCCTGAGGTGTGGCCAGAGCATCCTGTCCTCTCAGAATGTGGTTTTCGTATCTCTTCTTGAATTCTTGAGCTGTGCCCAAGATTCCTTCATTCACAAAGTGAACGAGACTGAAGTACTCTGTCAGATCATTCTGGATTGGGGTACCAGAGATCAATATCCTTCGTTTAGCTTTTAAACCCATGAGAGCTTGGTATGTCTGATTCTCACTGTTTTTTAGCCTATGGCCTTCATCACACAACACCAATCCTACTTCAGATGAGTGTAAAATTTTTGAGTATAACCTAAATGTTTCATAGGAGATGATCAAAACAGGAGTTGCTACTCTTGTAGCAGCATAAGTGTTCATGAACTGTTGAAGTTTCAGAGTGATGTCAGCTTTAGAGCCTCCATCCATTGCCAGAGCATTGATCCTCTGTGCTAACCACTTGTGTATCTCATTGTACCAGTTCTTGACTAAGCTACTTGGGCAGACAATGATAGCTTTGCAAATTGTGGGCTTGCACTCCGGCCCCTGGCGAAGCAGAGTCCATAGCAATGTTATACATTGCAGTGTCTTTCCCAGACCCATTTCATCAGCCATTATACAGCCAAATGCATTCTCTATTTGGGTTCCTGTAACACAGTCATACATAAACTTGACTCCTTCTCTCTGATGGGGTCGCAGGATGTTTCCTAGCACTGGGTCGACTACCACGGCTACTCTGATCTCTTCTGGCTTCATTTTCATTTTCTCGTGTTCAGGTATAATCGGCGGGCGGTACAGGACCAGAGCATTTGGCTCGTCGGGATCGTGGAGTGCGCGTCTCACTTGGTTGCGTTTTAAACCCAAACTTTTACTACAGTAGGAGGAAACGTAATTCGGGATAGGTACCTTGAAGGGCTTGCTCAATATCTGTTTGATTAGATTCTCGTGATCTGAAGTGGACATGGTCTGGGAGAGCGATTTCTGAGCGAGAGGTATTTTAACACATTCCCGCTTCTTCCTTTTCGCCGCAGTTACGAGTGGGCTTTTGAAAACGTTGTCTCCGGAGCCAAGCTGGCTCGGCGCTTGGCTGCGCCTCATTTCAGAAGGTAAGTGCAGAATCGGAATTAGTGATTAAAAACAAACAAAAATCAAGAAACAACATCGCCTCTGCCGTTTTTATAACTCGCTCGGTGTTTTTAAGCTGTCACTTGTTTCTGTGACAGCTTTGACATTGATAGTGGCATTCAATTATCCTCGTCAAATCAATCAGTCAACTCTAAATACCAGAAAAAAAGAAGTTGAATTAAACGCAGCTTAAAATTTGAAGCCGAACTCCGTTAATATCTCCGTTAAAGCTAATCACAGAACACTAATATCCTAACGGAAAGAAGTAAGACTCCATAGAATAAAAATGCCAACACTAGAGCACACTAGCGCCGCTACTTTGTGCCCACGGAACTAACGCTTGGCGGGAGTTTTAAATAAAAACGGCGCTCTATTCAATCTTTTGTAAGGTGTTTACTTTCTTTGCGACTATTTATCTATTAAATGAATGGTGAATATTCAACATTTTGTTGAATATCCGCCATTCTGATAGATATGTCTGATAGATAGTCACACAGTAAGTATTTTGATGATAATATTAAAAAAACAAGCAGTTTTAAATGTTTTGTAATATGTTTATTTTCTTTTGCAACCATAACAATTTTCAAGCAGGTCTTAGTTTAGTCATCATGTGGCCAAGGTCTTCACACCATACCATTTATCCAAATTTTTAGGTGCTCAACTTAGACCTGGCACCAACAAATCTCATTGAAAGAATCTCTTCATTTCGATGAAGTGTTTAAGATGGGGACTCAAGTGTCCTGTAAGGTCTAAAGGAAATAAAGCACTTTGATTTTGACTCCTTTGGGTCAAATTTGTTTCCCTTTTTAAGATCTGGATTGTCTCCATTCAACGCATCAAATAATTGCTCCATTTTTTCGATGATCATTGTTGTGCTCCTAGCTTTTTGTGAAAGTTCATCTGAAAGAAAGATAACATAACAATAAAATTTGTTGTTGCAAGCTTTATAAAGATTTTTCAGTGGACCAGTCCCCAGCTGGAAAACAGAATTAGGCCCATACTCGTGCCCTGAAGTCATGGAATGAAGTCATTGAAGATGGTTCGACATCAATGAACTTATTGAGGATGGATCGATGGACGATAAAGACACGGATATTAATGAAGAAGTATTAATGTACTCACCTCATAATAGCGGAAACCTGTGAAAGCACAAGTTAAAACATCTTCGGTTCCGTTTTTGGTGGAAATACGGCATTTAGCGCACTTTCGGTTTTAAGCCATTGTCAATCGAAATAACCTTTCAAAAAGTCGAAATCTTTCAAGATTATTAAAATGTTCTGTTGTTTACGATCACAAAATAAGCAATTAATTTTATATCGGTCTACCTACCATTTGGCGTTTGGCACGGCTTTCATTCATTCAAATTAATGACAGTGTTACAGGGACATTTGGGTGTCATGTCAAGATTTTATGCATAGATTTTCTTTCTCTTTCTAACGTATAGCGCCATCTCATCTGATTTTCTATGCCCAAGTACTTGTGCTGTTGGCATTTTCTGCTTAGCGAGTTGACAGCCCCTGAAGCTAATACACTGGCTAATAGTCTGTTAACGGTAATGTATTATATTAGCACTTAATAGCCCGTAAAAATGAAGAGTAATGCTGTTAGATTAAGTGAGAAATAACACTTACATAGGTACAGTACAGACTAATAGGGGACCTAGAGTTAACTGCACTTAGAAGAGAAGACAGACACAGTGAGCCATGAAATAAGAAGACGATAACGTTTTTTTTTATTCGCTCAATCGCTCGCAATTATTTGAGTTTTTCGATTACTGGCTGCGTGTTCGTTTTCATTAATATCTATGTCTAATCTTCCATAAATTGGTATTTTATTATTTATTTACAAAAATCTCAATCAATATGAGTGCATGGCCTGAGGTTTCGACGGCCAGAGCTGAAAATCGCCATGAAATTAAACTTGCGGGTGCTGCGATCTCCAAACGTATTTCGGAGTCTGGTTTGGATCGAAATATCTTCGCTCTAACCAATATTAACTTGCTAAATATCAGCGACACTTGTCTCCAAGCGATTCCCGATGAAATAAGTCGGCTGGTGAACCTACAGTCCTTGTTATTCTTCGGCAACAAGATACAGGTATTCAATGAAAACATAACCTCTCTCTCAAAGCTAAAAGTACTGGACCTGTCTAGAAACCAGCTAAAAAGCATCCCTGACAGCTTGAATAATATGAAGGAGCTCACAAATGTTAATCTCAGTAACAATGAAATCGAAGATATGCCTAAAATCGGAGATATGCCAAACCTTATAAGTTTTGATGTCTCCAACAATAAACTAAAGAGTTTTGTGGACTTTGAGAACGCTAGTTTGCCGCACCTGACTGATGTGAAGATGAAAGGCAATGCTATTGAGGAATTACCCAGCTATGTGTCCAAAAGTCTGGCTAACTTGAAGAACTTTGATATGGGGGACAATCTTCTGAAGACCATACCTGGAGAAGTAGCTAGCTTAACCAAGTTAAAGGGTAAGCAATTTTTTGGTTTTTAAATAAATATATTTTACTTTTGAAAGTGTGATGCAAGTAATGTTGCACAATGTTGTATGATGCAACAGTAATAAAATAATCTGAAGGGACTTTTTTTTCATGAAATAAATATGTATGTAATAGAAATTTATCAATGATTTTTTCCATTATTCCTATCTATATTTTTCCATCATTGGGTTCTCTGTAACAAGTACCTAATTTTCAGAGCTAAATCTGAAAGGCAACAAGCTATCCGACAAGAGGTTCTCAAAGCTAGTAGACCAGTCACGGACGACCAAGCAGGTGATGGACTACATTCGTGACCACTGTCCGAAGGCGGACGCGGCCCAGCCAGCGGGGAAGGGCAAGGGGAAGAAAGGAAAGAAAGAGGAAGTTCAGGCTGAATCTCAGGTATGATTTAAATTAAATAAGTATGTTAATAATTATAAAAAATACATCAGTAAAGGTAAATAAATATTTGTATAAAATTTTTCAAAACAAGTGAAATATAATTTTAATCTTAGTAGTCATATAAAAAAAACTTTTGCAGATAAAGATTTTGGTTGCAAATAAAATATTTGACAAAAATCTTAATTGGAAATAACAAAAAAATTGAAACTTTTGTGTACAAACAAAAAATGTGAAATCTGCCATTATGTTATTCATGCCTATCTAGGCTTGGTACTAAGTTATGAGATAATAAAAAAATAGTAGCTCAGTAAAGGTGAAGATTGTTTTATAGTGGGATCTAAGACTATAAGAAAATAAGATTTAGTTTAGTTTTGGTTAAGAAAGCGAATCATTAGTTGATAGCATTGCCTGCTGGTGCCTCACAGCTTCCTTCATCTTTAATCATCTTAGTTAGCCTGTAACAAACTATATTTTGGAATTAAATATCTTAGTAGCAAGTCAATAATTTGCGAGCTTGGGATTTTTTTTTACCATCAGCATTTTTTTTACATCTCCAACATAATACAATCTCAATACCAGTACTATTAAAAGGAATGATTAGATTTTTTGTTTGTTTGTTGAATTGAATAGGCTACGAAACTACTGGAAAGATTTGAAAAAAATTCCGTGGTGAACATAGGCTATAGAATATTTTAAAAAATTTGGAATCTGCATGAAAAAATAAAACTTACGTCAAATACTTGTGCGAAGCAGGGCCGGACCGCGAGTATAATATAAATATTAACAGAATATAATACTAATACTAATTATTGCATATCCTGATAGAGAAAAACAGAATATAAAACACAAACACAGAAATATGCACAATGCCTTATCGTTAAGAGTGATTTCTTTACCGATTATTAAGTTATGCTACATTACATGAATTTTTGGTAATTAGATTGAACATTCTAAACAGAATCAAACATGTTTTTCATTTTATCTAATATTTTCTAATAACCAATACCAAATACGAAATATTATTTAAAATAGGCTTAGCAAATTGTGTAGTGTACCCATGCGCGAACACACCCCTTCCACTTTCTTCTAGCGTTCTTTTTACATGACGCGACCTATACTTAAATTTTCAATATGTTGTATAGGAGAATGAGCTCTGCCACGCACTCAAGATCCTCCACGTAGAGGACGACAGCCTCCGTGTGAAGATAATGGACGGGCACGTGGCCAGCATCCGGCCACACATCCTCTGCTGCGTGGTCAAGGACCTGCAGTTCACTCCGGAGAGCTTCAAGAGGTTCATCCAGCTGCAGACGAAGCTCCACGACACTGTCTGTGACAAGCGGAACACGGCGACCATCGCTACTCATGACTTGAGCAAGATTGCTCCAGGTCAGATGGAAATATCATTTGGTTATATTACTCAGAACAAATTAGTCCCCCAAATTGGAAAAATTGTTTGGATATTTTATGGTTAGGTTAAGTTAGAACAAGTTTGCAGGAATGAGAGCGACTGATTTACTAGAATAGTTACAATACAACATAGCAATAGGTAATGGGTAAGTTGTTGCTATGTTGGAAATATGAGATGTGCTTTGTATTTGACTCCAAATGTATTGGAGGCTATAGAAGTGACTGTAAATCCTCATTAGAGATATGTATGTTCGCGGCGAAGGGTTGACGAGTCTGCTTAGCAATAAATTGCTGAATAACAGAATGCAAATGTCTCGACTACTGTACCTTTACCATTCCCAGGCGAGCTCACGTACACAGCGAAGCCCCCCGCCTCCCTGAAGCTAACCCCCCTGCACCGGCTGAAGCCCTGCACTGGGGAACAGCTGATGAGCCTGCTGACGGCGGAGGCGGAGGCGCATCGGAAGGAGAAGAAGAGGAATGTCTACTCCGGGATACACAAGTAAGATTACAGCGAGGCAATGCAGCCAGCTCGTCTTAATGACGCTTCTGACAATTATTGATATGGATAAGTTGCCCTACCTGTAGATTTGTAATATTATATTTAAAGGATGATTTAAATAAATAAATCTATATAATTCTGGACAAATTAAACAGTATCATCTAGCCCATCGCCCATCAAGCTAATTAGTGCTGGTAAATAGTAAACCATGCTGGACAAACCACACGGCATCATCTAGCCCCAAGCTAAGCAGAGCTTGTGTTAGGGTACTAGATAACTGATATACATAATAATATACGAGGACACAGATAGATATTTTGGTGTTATGGGTACTTGTTAACATATACTTTTTGAAAATACATGGCCCATTTATTTTTTATTATAGGAAACACCTAGAACATTTCAAGTAATTCAATTGCGTAGTTTTCTTTGAATTATAATAAATTCTATGTAAAGGGCCTTCTTCACTTAGTATACAGGCAAGTACTGAAATTCACTAGATTAAATAAATATTAACTAATTTAATCTAGTGACCTTGCACCGAGCATGTCATTAATGAAGCATTCTGTCCGCAGATACCTGTACCTGTTAGAAGGCAAGCCTCTGTTCCCTTGCCTCGTGGACGCATCTAAGAAGGTGATCAGCTTCCCGCCCATCACCAACTCGGACGACACCAAGGTAAGCCACAAGGTCACTGATATAGCAGCTGTTACGCGTGTACGGAATAATATCCGGTAGAGTACTAAATCAAATAATGTATTGCAAGAAATAGGTGTCATAGCAGTTCTTAGAGACAATGTTGCAATGTATTCTGCCCTATTGGGCGTTCATGACTCGTTCACTGTACTGCGTCACGGAAGTATCGCCCGTCGATAGATCCAGCCGTTTATGGGCGAAACTATAACAGACAGACGGAGATTACCCCGCATTAACTATATTAACTACTAGCGGTCTGCCCCGGCTTCGCACGGGTATGTAACAAAAAATTAATTTTTCATGCGTATCCCTAACATTTTTGAAAATATTTTATATGCCTATATTCATCACATCACAGAAACTTTAGCATTCTAATGTTGAAAGAATTTTTCAAATCGGTCCAGTAGTTTCGGAGCCTATTCAATTCAAACAAACAAACAAATGTTTCCTCTTTATAATATTAGTATAGATATAGATAATATTAGTAGTACGCCTGTAAAGGCAGGGGGATAATGCACAAAACACTCCTATGCGAGATGTCAGTGCAGATCTCAGTTCCCTCACTTAGAATTAGAATTAGTACATTATGGATCTACTTTAGTCAATCAAAAGAAGAAAACGTAAAATATAGATTGAAATAAAAGGCAATGAAATAATGTATGGATGACTCGATGTGAACTTTCTTCTGCAGATGTCCCACGAAAGCAAGGCTATGCTGATCGAAGTGACGTCACAGGCGTCTCTCGGCGCGTGCAAGACCGCGATGGACAAGATGCTGCAAGAATGTCTGCTGCTGGGCGTGGGCGAGGCCCAGGACTCGTTCCACTCGCTCACGGTCCAACAGGTAACATCACTTCACATTGTCTGCAGTGTTAGACAGCTGGTCATAGGCCTCTCCAAACTTCCAACAGTGGACAAAAAACTAAAGTGAAGAGAAATCAATAACAAATTATTTGTTTCTTTTATAATAATTATCTGAAATAAATAACTTGACTTATGCTGGGTTGCAGCACGCACAGCTTTGTACCTTACCTACCTTATTATAATTTATGCTATATTTTTTATTTTCAAATGTTTTTATACAATATACAATAGGGTGGAACACTTTTGTATGGCGTTTTTTTTTAATTTGGAATTGGAATACCAGGGAAAAGTTGCCTTATATAATGATAAATAACACCTCTTAATTTGAAAGTTCTAGCTCGACACTTTGAGCTCCCGCCATAGACTTGAAATTTAATGAAATAAGTTTTTTAGACGTTTTGTATAGTACACCCTATAAACTAAATAATAATTATATATAATATGTTATGCATATCAATGTTGAAATAAAAGTATGTTTTAATTAATAGAATCATTTATTTTAAAAGTAAACACAGGTTCAGAAAGTTACATTGGTATGAAAAACGTCATTTTTTAAGGCAAAAGTCCTTTTTCGTCTCAAACTTTGGCATGATTTTTCGAGATGCTAATTTAGACTTTATAAATCCCTCTCTTTTTATCTTGTCGTTACAACGTTTACTGATCTCTCCACAGCCTGGGTGTGGCAGGGCAATCTCATAAATTCCAAAACTGCATCTCCTCCATTTTCAATTAGGTCTTGTAACTGTTCATCGGAAATATTCATCAGTATTGGGGGTTCGCATATATTTTGTTGCCAATCAATCAAGTCTATATAAGAACATGCATTTAAATTCACTTATGGTACCTCAAACATGCGCAAAACGGAATTATTCTTCACTTGACGAGCTTTTTAAATGCGTCTTGCAGCGAGTTCTCTAATGTGCTTTTGTGAATCGGTTATCATACTCAACAACAAATTTTCTGGGTGAGCAAAATAACTGTTTCGAATCAAAACAGGGTCCACCACTATCGCTAACAAATCGTCAGATAAATATCTAGTGGTAACTAGATATTTATCTGATAACTTTTTAACAACTGTAAGCATGGCCGTAGGGAGGGGGGGGGGTTTTGGGGGTTCAAACCCCCCCCCGAAATGTTGAGGCACCCCTAAAAATCAAACTTGAATAGGTAAAATTTTCTCGGATACGTACTCGTACGTGGAAAGTGCGGCTTACTTTAAATAGCTATTCTCTCTTAAAAACACAAAAATTTTTTCGTCTCATTTCGTCTCCGATTAACAACAGCGCGCTCTGAGTCGTCGGTGGCGGACGGGGCGCGCTCGCGCACCATGCCATGCGATTCCTATTGTGTATCTACATAAATTGTACTGTATGTAAGCACTTAAATATTTCTTTAAATTATTATCTTTTGAAAACTCAAACTATTTTCGACAAAATTCGTCTCTACTCTTTAAATGAGCTGGGTGCACGCATCACATTCATTTACTGCCGATTCCAGCTAGGCAGGCAGATCACGACATTACTTTTAATTTTATAAATCAATAGATCTATTTTGTTGTCGTTCCGTAATTCAATTGCTTTCTCCGTTTACTGTCATGTATTTATTTATTACATACTTTTCTAAACTATTTAATAACGGCCGAAAAGGTCACAAAAAATTTCGCGGCTCGCTCCGCTCGCCGTTAATTCGGAATTATTCTGGGCTTTTTGCATTTTCGCAAGGTTGTTAAACCTTGCGAAAATGCCACAATTTCTCAAAAATTTTCAGCGGCCGCAAACACAACAAAATATCGGCGGTCACTCCACTCACTGTTATAATTTTGGCTCTAAAAGTTTCAGGATTCGCTAATCATAATCTTTTGTCACTCTTGATTCTATTTTATAGATCATCCGAAAGGTCGCACAAAAAATTACGGCTCGCTTCGCTCGCCGTTCGTTCTGTAGCCTTTTGGTCATTTTTATCAGCCTGCCGAAAATATGTAAAAAAATTGCGGCTCGCTTCGCTCGCCGTTCATTCTGTAGCCTTTCGGTCAGTTTTATCAGCCTGCCGAAAATATGTAAAAAATTTGGCGGCTCGCTTCGCTCGCCGATCATTCTATAGCCATTTAGTCATTTTTATCAGCCTGCCGAAAATATGTAAAAAAATTGGCGGCTGGCTTCGCTCGCCATTCTCTTATAATAATGTGAATTGTTATACCTACCCCTTAACTAATACTACTAACTTCTTGTCACCCGAAAATGACACTCAAAGTTATTTTTTTTTGTATTTCTCACATTTTTTTCTTTGTTGCTGGCATACCAATCTCCAATCTCCAAAATGCCCACCGCAGTTTTTAAAATATTTGGGGCTAGCTGTCACATCTATTGTCACACTTTTGCCTACTTTTTTACAAAACATCGGAAAAATCTGAAAAATTTTTATATCGATTTTTTTTTGGAAAGTGCTTGGTTGAAAACCACTCCGGGTACTAGCATAAGTAGCATAAGTACATATATAAAGATGTTGCAAGTTGTCTCGGGCGGGTCTAAGGCTCGACCCCCCCCGAATAGTATTTCTGGCTACGGCACTGACTGTAAGACTCGTTTGTGTGTGACAATTGGAATAGAAGATTTTATCCACAATTCTTCAATTTTCGTTCCAACTATTTCCGCGATTTCCAAAAAAGTAGGTTCTTTTGTTGTGTTGTTCCTTACTTCCAAGTCTTGCCGGACCCATTCATAGAATTTCATTATATTTTCATACGTAGGTAGGATAGTCTCTTTCAACTCCGCACTTTCACCAAATATCGGACATTTTAGTTTTTGTCTAGTTGAAGTCATGTTAATACACTTCAAAAACGTAAATCAACAAGTACTCGTAAAAATAATTGACGCGTGACCTTTCACCTTGAGACAATTAGATTCAGATTCAGATTCAATAACTTTATTTCTTTAGGCTTACAAAATAAGCACTTAGACAAGTCAAATTTCAAACAGATAAATTATTATAAAAAAGAAATAAAATATGTTATTGATTTCTCTTCACTTCAATTTTTTGTCCACTAGTGGAAGAAGTGAAAAAGAAACCACTAGTACATTCATATATAACTTATGTGTCTAATACAATGTTTTTTTTGCCTATCTAAATCTAAGTTTAGTGTGATTTAGATACATGTCAATAATTATTAAAATACATATGGATATGTAACTAAACACAACATTCATTTTCTTACATGCTATTGTCGGTGTGGAATGGAGCGACATCTGGCCAAGCATTAGTATCATTAACGTAATCATCTATAGAGTAAAAGGCTTTCTTAATAAGATTTTGTTTTATATATTGTTTAAATTTACGAATAGGGAGCTCAGTTGCTTCAGATGGAAGCTTATTATAGAAGCGCACACAATTTCCCATAAATGATTTCCCTACCTTATGTAATCTGTATGATGGAATGTGTAATTTGTTTTTACTTCTTGTATTTCTAGCGTGAACATCACAGTTTTTCAAAAAGTTATCTCTGTTTTTATGCGTATACATTAAATTTTCATAGATGTATTGCGATATTACTGTCAAGATATTTATTTCTTTAAATAATTCTCTCAAAGAATCGCGTGGCTTTAATTTATAGATCGCACGGATCGCCCTTTTTTGTAGTACAAAGATAGTCTGTATGTCAGCCGCCTGTCCCCATAGCAAAATACTATAGGACATAATACTATGGAAGTAACTGAAATAAACTAACCTAGCTGTATCTTCGTCGGTAATATATCTAATTGTTCGAACTGCATAGGCAGCTGAACTAAGTCTGCCTGCGAGAGCATCAATATGCGGTCTCCATTGAAGAGAGGAATCAATATGTAGCCCTAAGAAAATGGTAGACTCTACAAGAGGAATGATCTCATCCCTAAGCATAATTTTAGTAGGGAAATCTCTTACATTGGGTAACATAAATTTTATGCATTTGGTTTTTTTAGCATTTAGTAAGAGATTATTGGCGGTGAACCAATCTAGTATTTGTGAAAGAGAACTATTTACATCGTCATAATTATTTTTATTCCTGTCAACTTTAAAAATCAACGAAGTATCATCAGCAAATAAGACTATATCACAAAGATCTTTCGCTAAAAAAGGGAGATCATTTACATATACTAAAAATAGAAATGGTCCTAATATTGATCCTTGCGGAACGCCTAATTCAATCTTTGAACCCCTAGATCTTTCTTTACCAATATCAACTTTTTGAACTCTATCAGATAGATATGATTGCATAAGGTCCAGTGCCTTGTTATTAATACCATAGTGTTTCAATTTCATAATTAGAGTACCATGATCTACACAGTCAAAAGCTTTAGAAAGGTCACAAAATATACCAATAGCATTTTTTGCTTTATCCCAGGCATCGAATATATGCTTTATTAGAACTGTACCTGCATCTGTTGTCGATCTACCTTTAGTGAATCCAAATTGATTTTTATGGAATAGCCTATTAACGTTGAAGTGGCAGGTTAACTGAGTAAGAATTATTTTCTCAAAGATTTTGCTAAAAGCAGGAAGTATGGAAATTGGCCTGTAATTGGCTGGATCAGTGTGGCTACCAGATTTGTAAAGAGGAATAAGTTTGCTATATTTCATGAGATCAGGAAAAACACCTGCGTCAACGCAACTATTGAAAATAAAGGCCAAACAGGGAGCCACTTCCCTGATGATTGAACTTAGTACTTTGGTGGAAATACCCCAGAGATCCTCAGTATTTTTGACGTTGATTAATTTAAACGTTTTAACTACATAATTAGCATTTATATGACTAAAGATAAAGATTTCATTACATTTTACAACAGATGATTCTAACAATTCAACCGCCATTGAAGTAGAGGAGTTTAGAGATCGGGTGACAACTTTTGGGATATCAGAAAAGAAAGCATCAAAAGCATCGGCGATATCTTTTGCATGTATAAGAATTGAATTATTAATTTTTAACCTTATTTCTCTATTATGTGGCTTTGTTTTACCGGTTTCGTTATTTATTAATCTCCACGTTGCTTTTATTTTATTTGATGAGTTTACTATCTTTTTCCTCAAGAATAGGCATTTGGCTGTGTTACAGACTTTTTTAAATGTTTTCGAGTAGTTGGTTACATACTGAAGGAACGCAGGATCATGTAACATAGCTTTCCTATCACTATAAAGGTTATACAGTCTATCCCTACTTCTATAAATGCCGGGAGTGGCCCAATCAGTAAATCCGACCCTGTCTCTCACTGAGCAAGTTTTAAGTTTAAATACTTCATTGTGTTCTTTGCATAAGGCATCAAAAAGTTTGGTAAATAGTTTATTAGGGTTATCAGAGCATGATATATTAGCTACAGCTAGTTCAACTTTGCTTTGAAAATTCTTAATACGGCTCTCTGTGATAGGCCTGTAGGTAAATTTTTCAACATCGTTTCTCTCTTTCAAATTATAACTAAATTTAACACTCTGGCCATAGTGGTCTGATTTGAAATGAGTGATTACTGCTTTGTAGATTGGAGATTGACTGCAGTAAATATTATCTAAACAAGTGGCAGATGTTAGGGTTACCCTAGTAGGGTCATTAAAAAGATGTTGTAAGCTAAAGCATTTGAATAAATTGAGCAATCTATCGGCTAGGGGATTTGCTAAAATATCTATGTTAAAATCGCCACACACAATGAGATGTTTTCTACATGTAAATACTTTCAGCAAAACTTCTTCCATAGTACATTCAAAAGCTGCCTGATTTGCGTCGGGGGGGCGGTAAACACACACTACTAAATGCCGCTCCAGTTCCACACAAGAAAGTTCAATAGTCCTTTCAATAGATAGATTTACAATATCTTTCCTTTCTTTATATTTGAGACTATTTTTGATTATAATTAGAGAGCCACCGCGTATAGCAGCTTTTCTTTTATAGGAACTTGCAAAACAATAGCTATTGTAAAAGGGAAGTAATTGATTTTTAACAATCCAGTGCTCGGTCACGCACATTATATCTACATTTAAATGATTTAAAAATAATTCTAATTCTAGGACTTTGCTGGGTAAGCCTTGTATATTCTGATGGACTATGTGAAATGTTGTTGGCTTACCCATTGTCGTTGTGGTCAGTTTAAATTTATATTTACTGACACAGTCTTCTTATTGCCCTCATTAGTACTACTACTAACTATACCTACAGGCTCGTCAGGTAACTGCGTTATACTATTTATAACGGGATCATAAATATTATATGCTAACAATTTAGCAAGTATCACTTTGCTTCGTTTGATAAGGTACACTGTATCCCTAGTCAAAAAAGTTTTACTAATAAACTTATTAGTGTCTAAGAATAGTATATCATTATGACGACATGTCAGATTGTACATCAGCATGTTATTCTGGTACAAATTTGCATTTTCTTTGGTTGTCAAGGTTTTAGCATAAGGAAACGAGCAAAGAATAAGTTTCCCCAGTCCATTCTGAACCTTTTCGAGGAGAACTTCTATAAGCCTAATTATCTGTGATCGTTTAACAGAACTTTCACCAAGTTGAACTATCAGTGTGGTGCTATTATTTAGAGAGCCATCTTTTTTAATACATTCAGTGATTCTATTGATATTTGCGTAGGGATAACAATTATTAATGACATTTTGTGTCAGTAACCCACTAAGTAAGGGACCCATCCCAGCACCTAAATTATCTGAATATAAAACTGTCTTCCGAATACCTTGATCTTTTATCGACTTATTATAGATTATCGACACTAGTTCAAAAAAAAAAATAGAATTCGTAGATCAACGCGTGCCACCCGGCCCCGCGCCCTGCTATTACAGAGGAGCAAAGTGCGGGAATAGCGCTAAAATATATCAAAATAATGAAATATTTGATTGCAGCAGCTAGTTAATTGTATTTGAATATGTTTTTAAATAAAATAAATCTATATGAATAAATTCCGTACTATTTTGTAGCCCTCGCAAATAGCACCTAAATTGTCGTTTTTGTAAATTTTCGATGTATTGGCGGGGGCTCTTACAGTTGTCTAATAATATTTATATTTTTATTGGAAGTTATTGATAGCAATTGGCAACTTAATACAACTGTTCCAAAAAAAAAAATCGAAAAAAAAAAATTTCGTTCCACCCTAATATACAACCCATAATTATATAAATACCGGTTGTTGCAGAAGCAAATAAAATCTTTATCTTTATATCTAATGGCATAACCATTAATTCTCTCCGCCCGCTGCAATACCGTCTGCCCCAACATTCCATTTGCCATTGCATCGCAGTCACCGCTCGAGTACCATTATTTTTAGAGAATCGTTTTGTTTTGTTACAGGTTAAAGTGGTAGACACAGAAGGCAACCTCAAGAATGTGTACCCGTCGCGAACGGACTGCGTTTTCGACGACCAAGACAACATCAAGGTCCTGCGGCTTCCCAAGAAGTAGCCAGTCTGCGCTCCGCTAATTAATATTAGGATATGTTTTGTTAAATTTCTGACGCTTTGATGTACTACGACTTCTAGAAGCACACTATTGTGGTATGGTGGGTTTTGACATGCCTGAAAAATATAGGTTCCATGCATAGTATGGTTAGGAAATCTTTACTGTGTGTCTTGTCATAATAAGTTGAGACCAAAATTTGGTTTGCATATTTAATATGTGCCAGACGCGTCACACTAGACCGCACTACGAGAGCGTGATTCAAGAATTTTTATGGTTCTGTGTCTGGTTAGAAGAAATTCTGCCAGTGTCCGTTTCAAAATGGAATCGTAATCTTTTTTATAAGTAATGAAAGGCAGCCATTGTTAAGATATAGGCGAATGGCTCACCTCAGTACGGTATTAAACTACCTACTTCAATCTTTCGTAACAAATCACCCTAGTCTTGTCGAAAACCGATAATCCGAGATTAATAGAAAAACGAGAATATTGGTTTTGCCTTTTCTTATAAACAATAATCTTTGCTCTAACCAATTTACTACTTAGGTACAAAAAGTTTTGCCATAATTTATATGTTGACATTATGTTTTCTAAATTATATAAAACTAAAAATATAAATCTTAAGTAAAATATTCTATCTAACCAAATTGCGAACAAAATATCACTCAAAGCTTGATATTTTGTTTCTTAACAGATTTTTGTGTTCTCTAAAAAGTTTGGATTGAATCCTGAATTAAATTTCGTGTTGAATATTGTGTTTGCCCTACAAAAGTAGGTATTTTCTAATGTATCTGTGATCCAAGCCATTTTTCAAACACTTTAATGTAAAGTAAGTAATCTTTTGTTAATATTTTGATTAAAGTATTTTTCTTACAAGGCATGGCTGTTTGAACTATTTTACGACACTTTCTTTGTGTTCATTTAGAGTAATATGGCCAGCAGTCATCTGGTTCTTACAACTTTATGTTACCAGTTAGTCCAATAAGCGATTCTTCTAATTACAACTTGAGACATTTCGTCCTATACGCATTTCGACCAACTTGCCACAAAATATGTACAGATTCAGATTCAATAACTTTATTTGTTTAGGCTTACAAAATAAGCACTTAGACAAGTCGAATACAAGCAGAACTTGGGAGCTCGATGATGGTGATTGTGTGATGGTCCGAAGGTGGTTTATGTATGTGCTGTATTCCGCAGAGGTAAATCGTTTGGTGTTTGATATTTATCATATAATTTTGTTAGTTTTTTTGTGCAGTTTTAATTTTTTTCTGCGTTTTGCAACGAAAAGATAATAGCGAGAACTGAATGGGAAAGAACCTCAAATCACACTCACACTTTCTATTTACTTTTGTTTAATGGTTTACGATATATCAAATTACTTTTCGTTGGTTTAAAAAAACTTCTATACATTAATGTCGCGCCAAAACTTAACTTGCGTGGTTCGTGTAGAGATTCAAGATCCAAGATGTGTAAGTTACATTTATTTTTAGAGTAACAAACTCTTTCCCGTAAAGTATGAGGCCGAAGTGTGGGTCGCTTCACATTTTATCGTCATTAATGACCTCATGAGTGGTCATGAATCATTCATGGAAGTTATACAGCGATCTATACTAATAATAATATATGAGAGGTGCTTGTAATTGTTTTAGGGTTATACACTCGAAAAGTGGTTTATTTCCTTTAGATCTAGACTCGTGCACGTCGGAAAATATACTTTATAATAATAAAAGAGTAAGTATATAATTATACTGTACTTTTCCATTATGTGCTTTTTATATACTCAGGGTACAATCAGGAACAAATATGTACCTAGTAGGGTACAATCAGGAAAAAAGGAATCGTTAGATTTTGTGATAATTGGTAAAAAGTACCTACCTTAGTACATTTTGCCACATCAACATCATCAACATCACCAGCCTATAAAAGTCCACTGCTGGACATAGGCCTCCCCTAATGAGCGCCATTTGCCACATAGGTTTACTTGTAATAATTATACCTACCTATAATATCTGCTTTCTTGCACAATTGACTTAGAAATGATGAACTATGGAATAAGCGACCATTAGACGATTGGTCTTATAGCTTAAGAGCGACTTCTCCCAGACCAATTTATGTCCAGTAAACAAGCCGTATTTTCTACTGATTTCCATCATAAAACACACCGGATGGATCCTGATAAGATAAAAAGGTTTATTGATTATAAAATTTGTTAATTAAATGTAGGCGTAATCTAGGTACTAGTTAATGAAAAATAAGGTAAAATAATTATCGAGCTGCTGCTCAAGCGACTGGGTATTTTTATCTTTCCACTTACAAAGTGATTAACATGATAAATATTATCTCAACATTTTATCTTCTAATCCTTGGAGGAAGTTTTTATATAATCATTATACCATTGTATTCGGGTTACTTGTGTCCAGGATGTTTTGGAGTACGATTGTGGTCTTCGCGGCGGCGGCAGCAGCGGCGGTAAGTACCTGTCATATCTTGTGTGTTGTGAATATCACATGCTGTGGAGATGTCTAGCCGAAGACATCGATAAATCTACTAAATGGACCTGTTGCATACAAAGATCTGATCTTTGAATACTTTTGATCCCAAAATTGCTCGAAGTCGCGGGCGGAAGTTGTTATTTGACAGAAAGAGATGGCCAAGTATTTGGAAGGGATAAATGGTATGAATCCCACGGCACCCCTTAGGACATATCTAGGTCGAAAGACAGAGATAAGTAGAAAGATGATTGACCTCTGCCCCACAGTAAGACAGTAAATAAGCTCTATGAAACTATTCACATTTGAATCTAATATAGCATTTGTCTATGACAAACCAAACTATGTAGTAAACTTATAAACTTACATTCAACCGTTGCGTTATCAATAGGTTCGCTTTTAACGAACCACCATCGTAGCTGTCTTGTAGCTCACTCTGATAACTCGCTCTGAAACCCGTAACACTGTCGTAGCTATTTCGTGGCTCCCTCTTAAACCTGTTGCATTGTCGTAACTATATCTACCTCATAACTCGCTCCGAAACCCGTAGCGCTGTCGTAGCTATTTCGTAGCATACTCCCGAACCTGTAGCAAGCACTGTCGAAGCTGCTTCATAGAACGCTCCCAAATCTCTAGCACTCGTAGCTGCCTCGTAGCTCACTCTGAAACTTGTAGCACTATCGTAGCTACCTCGTAGCTCGCTCCGAAATCCGTAGCATTGTCTTAGCTACCTCGTAGCTCAGTCTGAACCCTGTAGCATTGTCGTAGCTGCCTCGTAGCTCGCTCCGAAACCCGTGGTGCTACCATAGCTATTTCGTAGCATACTCCCGAACCCGTAGCACTGTCGCAGCTGCCTCGTAGCTTATTTTGAAACCTGTAGCACTTTCGTAGCTGTTTCGTAGCTCAGTCTGAAACCCGTAGCACTGTCGTAGCTTACTCCGAATCCCGCACTACCGACGTAGCTTGCTTCAAGAGACCCGTAACACTTTCCTGGCTCTTAGCACAATCTTTGAAACTCTTAGCCAACATTAGTTCCAATGAAGTATAATTATTTTGCAGTCTTTTCAATCCGTTTTATTTCAACAGATATCTGCCGAACATGCCGTCACTTTTCCTGAAGTGGCCAGGGGTAAGTTACATTATTTTATGAATCTAGAAAATAAGGTCGGTCATTAGGAAGGTCATTAACAAAAATTGACAAATTTACATCTATTTGGCAACTAAACTAATTTAGATAACACCTAATGGAGATAGCATCCTTTGATTTGTTATTATTTTAGTCAAGTTTTTTTGCTATGAGAATTCACATCAATTATTTTAAATATCACGCTTCACCTAAGATTCCACAATCGTGACTCTGTGTCGTTTATTCTGTAGCGACCGAGATACGGCTTTATTTACATAATGTACCTACATAGGGCCGACGTACCGTAAACGTACCACGTACCGTATCTGTAATACGACAGGTATCGTACCATATTACTTTTTCAACTCACAAAACAGAAGCCAATTATCTAGGTATTTTAGCAAGTCATTAGGTTGTCAGGTTAGGTATATCACGTTGGTAACTTATCTAAATCCGTTTATTAATTATATATTTTATCTATGCTGTACGAATTATTTTTCCTAATCATACATTTAGTTTATAATTAGCAGTAATTTGGATTTGCTAATCATTTATTGACCAAAAGTAGGAGAACCTTAGATTTTCCTCCAATCGGTAGGTATTGCGATGAAATATTTTGTAGCAAGTACCAGAGTTCTTCTTTTTAGGAACAAATCTCCGAAAATGAATAGTTTTACTCATTGCTGCTCCGCATAGGAAATCATTATTACTAAATCTAACGAATACTGTTTTCTTTGACCTCTACCACTGTCTAATAAGAGTTATCCTGGCACAGGGTACAGCGCCAGCCGCATAGTGTCAGGATGGGAGGCGCAGGCCGGCCAGATCCCGTACCAGATGTCTCTCCGTATGGTGTCAGCAATCGGAGGGGTCAGCAGCTGTGGAGCCACCCTGATCCACGAGGAGTGGGGGCTGACTGCCGCGCATTGCACCGCCAGGTCAGTACACAGAGACGGGAAGCAGATGTTGATGGTTTCAGCTGTTGGAGGCGTCAGCAGCTGTGGAGACATCCTGATACACGAGAGTGGGGCGGCACTGAACCGCCTGGTCATTAGGAAAACAAATTATAAACAGAATGGACTTAGAAAGCCTTAAAAGCCCTTCTTCGCATCGCACCCGATATAAAAACTAGAATTTAAAGTACCTACCGGTGTGCCAGTAATGATAGAAGTGCATGTTTACAAATAATTAAAGGCATCAGGCATCAACATACCTAATCAATAAATACCTTAAAATATTCCATATAATAATTTCTAATAGTTTCTACCATATTAAAACAGTCTCCGTAAATGCACATTTTCCATCAAGCCGCGGATTTGCTTCGGATACTTTCGATCCTCTATCCGAAACGAAATCAAAATAGCGTTTTAAGGATTCGACGGAATCGAATTCGAATCCGAATGTTTTCAATAGGAAACGAATCGAATGAAGTAAAATACCCCTGCTGGGGCTCTAGACAAAGTAACATTTGATTAGCGAAAGCGATGGTAGAAACGTACAAAAATGTATGGATTTGACATATTCCTTCGATATCACGCATCGCAACGACAATCATCATAGCTCAAATGATGGCGAAGTTCAATTGGTAGACAAAGTAACCTTTGCGTAGCTATCGCCTTGTCTATACGTCTGATCGCATCGCTAAATACCGATAAGTTGGCACAATTGGTTGTCAATCTTTTGTTGTTAGACTGTCATAGTTTGATTGAAGTATTGCGCTCGTATTTGTGTTATTAATTAATATTTTTCGAATTATTCATGCCAAAGCCTTTTAAAAGCAGTGCAAAAGAGATTGTGTTGAAGGTGCGTGCCTTTTGTGAGGAAGAAAAGGCAGACCATGCCCAGTTAAATCCATTAAATCTAGTGCGATCTCGCGTTGCACCATCAATGCAACTGGTAAGTAAAATAGGGATACCAGCTTTATACACGATACCTTTAGTATGGATCATAAGATTTACTCACATAAAAAGATAAAATAAAAAGTAAATTATCCAGGTTATTTAATTTATCTTGTTATGATATCCCTTATTTGTATAAGTATATACAAATATTGAATTTTTGAATTTTATATTATACAAAAACAAATTTTATGTGTCATTTTCAGTCATGTCGGAGAAAACCACGAGTAGAATACATAATATAAAGAAGCGAAGCTATTGCTGCCTGCAACAAGTCAATTCTGCTGAAAATCGTCGTGGATCTTGAAGATTTCGATTTATAAGAATTTTTTGTGTTGTTTATTTATGTTCCTTTTGACCATAATTAGTGTCAGAACAATTTCAATAAATAATTTTTATTGTTTCATAATTTAAAACTTTCCTAGTCCTAACTACTTATATATTTATATAAAAATATGAAAGTAAAACATAAACACACGTTTACATAATGGGGTAAGAGATTCATAATGTTGGCAATATCGTGCTGCCAATATAATGCTGCCAATTCCTGAGGCAGGACAACTTATGGTGTACGGTCTGTAGTCTATAGTTATCGAACTCAATCATTCGCTTATTTCGTCCGTTCACCGTTCATGAAAATGACGGGTCGAATAAAAAGGAGTACCAAGCCAAGAAGGTTGTTACCTATAACTTCAGATAGAATTTCTGTAAACAAACGTGATACATATCAAAAAAATTGTTTCGATTTGGAAGTTTACCCAATCTTTTGAAATACTTATGGCAGAGTTTATTGTGTAATTAAAATCAATAGAAAGAAAATAACAATGGTTTAGAGCTACATACTTATATAATTATATTATTTAATTATTTTCAACAAGTTCTTAAAATCATGAAGAAATAAATAATTAGGAGAAAATACATATTTTACGACACTTGTATCATCTCGGTAATATTGGAGTAAATAACAGAAATTCAAAACTATTTTGCATTTTGACAATAGACGTTTTAGTTTGTATTGTAATTTCTTTCGACTCTCGCCCTTAGAAGCCAAATGTGTGAATTTTTGCCGATCATTTGCAAAAGCTTTATCTTGTTTTTTTCGTTGTTATATTTTTAATCCCTCATGGACACAGGGAAACAAGGGTGCGATCGTGAATGCTACATCCACGCTAGCGCAAGGCTACTTTAAATTTTGACGTAATTCCAACAGCTGTTTATGAAATCACCATTTCGATTCGATTTCTACAGGGTTTTGGCGTTCGCTAGTGTATCCATCAAGAGAATAGACAACTAAGTGAAGTCGCTTCTCAAAACTGCCACTTGGCTAGGAATTTGATGGAAGTGATCGTTCGATGTTGTCAATCGGTTTGGTGAAATCAAAATATTCGTACATTGCCTAAGAGATTGCCTACCAAAAATCTTGACGTTTAATCCATTTGAAGGTTGCCATCGCTAGAGCGATAACAATTTTCAAAATCGAATCGCTTATTAGCGGGAGGACCCAGGGTCCTTAGCCAACCGGCATTCGCTATGCGCTCTAGCGATGGCAACCTTCAAATGGATTAAACGTCAAGATTTTTGGTAGGCAATGTACGAATATTTTGATTTCACCAAACCGATTGACAACATCGAACGATCACTTCCATAAAATTCCTAGCCAAGTGGCAGTTTTGAGAAGCGACTTCACGTAGTTGTCTATTCTCTTGATGGATACACTAGCGAACGCTAAGACCCTGTTGAAATCGAATCGAAACGGCGATTTCATAAACAGCTGTTGGAATTACGTCAAAATTTTAAGTAGCCTTGCGCTAGCGTGGATGTCGCATTCACGATCGCACCCTTGTTTCCATGTGTCCACGAGGGATTAAAAATATACTTAACAACGAAAAAAACAAGATAAAGCTTTTGCATATGATCGGCATATGATCTCCTAATTATTTATTTCTTCATGATTTTAAGAACTTGTTGAAAATAATTAAATAATATAATTATATAGCTCAAAACCATTGTTATTTTCTTTCTATTGATTTTAATTACACAATAAACACTGCCATAAGTATTTCAAAAGATTGGGTAAACTTCCAAATCGAAACAATTTTTTTGTTATGTATCACGTTTGTTTACAGAAATTCTATCTGAAGTTATAGGTAACAACCTTCTTGGCTTGGTACTCCTTTTTATTTGACCCGTCATTTCATGAACGGTGAACGGACGAAATAAGCGAATGATTGAGTTCGATAACTATAGACTACAGACCGTACACCATAAGTTGTCCTGCCTCAGGAATTGGCAGCATTATATTGGCAGCACGATATTGCCAACATTATGAATCTTTTACCCCATTATGTAAACGTGTGTTTATGTTTTAATTTCATATTTGTATATAAATATATAAGTAGTTAGGACTAGGAAAGTTTTAAATTATGAAACAATAAAAATTTTAAATTATTTATTGAAATTGTTCTGACACTAATTATGGTCAAAAGGAACATAAATAAACAACACAAAAAATTCTTATAAATCGAAATCTTCAAGATCCACGACGATTTTCAGCAGAATTGACTTGTTGCAGGCAGCAATAGCTTCGCTTCTTTATATTATGTATTCTACTCGTGGTTTTCTCCGACATGACTGAAAATGACACATAAAATTTGTATTTGTATAATATAAAATTCAAAAATTCAATATTTGTATCTATACAAATAAGGGATATCATAACAAGATAAATTAAATAACCTGGATAATTTACTTTTTATTTTATCTTTTTATGTGAGTAAATCTTATGATCCATTCTAAAGGTATCGTGTATAAAGCTGGTATATAAAGCTGGCCCTATTTTACTTACCAGTTGCATTGATGGTGCAACGCGAGATCGCACTAGATTTAATGGATTTAACTGGGCATGGTCTGCCTTTTCTTCCTCACAAAAGGCACGCACCTTCAACACAATCTCTTTTGCACTGCTTTTGCATGAATAATTCGAAAAATATTAATTAATAACACAAATACGAGCGCAATACTTCAATCAAACTATGACAGTCTAACAACAAAAGATTGACAACCAATTGTGCCAACTTATCGGCATTTAGCGATGCGATCAGACGTATAGACAAGGCGATAGCTACGCAAAGGTTACTTTGTCTACCAATTGAACTTCGCCATCATTTGAGCTATGATGATTGTCGTTGCGATGCGTGATATCGAAGGAATATGTCAAATCCATACATTTTTGTACGTTTCTACCATCGCTTTCGCTAATCAAATGTTACTTTGTCTAGAGCCCCTGATTCGCCAGTTCCGATTCGTCCCAGACTACATACACCCGACCAAATAACGACCCCAATGGGGGCATAGAACCTAAATACTCCAAGCGGGATGGTTTCCGTTCTTCCGCATGGGCTTTTTGCATGCAAAATGTTCATTCCGCTACTAAAATCAAAATCAAAATCAAAGTGCTTTATTTCCTTTAGTCCTTACAGGACTCTTGGACACCTCGCAACAGCCCAAGGTGACTCAATTCACAATCTCTGTAAGTCGTGTAACTAAGTTATTTGTTTCTTCCAGTCGTGTCTCGTTCGTGCTCCGCCTCGGCGCGGTCAACCTCACCACTCCGAACTACATAATCGAGACAACTAACTACTACAACCACCCGGACTACAACAACAACCTGCCCGCCATCGTGCAGCCCCACGACATCGGCCTGCTTGAATTGGGACGGAAGATTATCTTCAATGGTGAGGACTGAAGATTAAGAATTAATTGTTATCATGGATATTAATAATTTTCCCAACTAACACATCGAAGCAGTATACCGACTGACTTAGAGCATTTCTATATAATATTATCATCATCAGCCCATGTTAGTCCACTGCTGGACTTAGGCCTCCCCTATATCTTATAGCAATTGCTATAAATAATAGCTAGATTTATATTCCGCGCGTGATCGTACTTTCAGGTTCTCATCCATCGCATTTGTGTAAATACTTGATTACGTATAATTTTAATGCGAAATTTTGGATGTTGAAATGTATTGTTTTTGATACCTTTTCTCGCAAGAACAGATCGAGTCGGTAGTTCTAGGCCTGGAATAAAACATAGGCAAATTTTTGTATCATAAATTGAACATGGAATAAAAATAACATTTAAACGTTTCCATAGAAACACGTCCGAAGCGAAGGGCTGAAACTAGTTTTCTTTAAATTATTATTTCTAACTAATTAATCAATAATTTATTAGCAAGAATCATGTATTATGTATGTCAGGTCTTAACTATTTTTGTAACTGTATTCAGCCTGCACATAAATACAAATATTCTGTGAGTCACATAAATATAATTACACAAAATTTATATTACCTCTACAATTCAAGTTTCTAAAATATTCTTATACATTATAAAAGTAACCATTCACTTAACTTTTTCAATCCAATGATTCGGTCCTTGCAGACTAACAAGTATTTAATACCCATACCAATGGCATATTAGAATATCTGGGGACACATTTTGAGGATGTTTTAATTGCCGTAACGCTTTACCTACCTACACAGATACGTACCAATATAATACGTAGACAGACCAAATTCAATAGTCAAAGAAGATGTGAATTGAATATAATTCAATTCTACATCATACAAAAACACAAACATTTAACACCAATGTCTGTAAATGGCCTTAATTAAGCTACACAATAAATTAAGATTAACATGTAATAGAACAAAAATATTGGTACAATCCTTACTTGAAAGTGAAAACGCTTCGATAGCGCGATGCAGCCGTGGTCCACCTTTACTAGCGACATCTACTTTGTTTCTTTACAACTGAACTAGGCTTGGCCAGATGTCGCTCCATTCCACAACAACAATAGCATGTAAGAAACTGAATGTTGTGCTTAGATTTTGGTAAAGGTAGGCTATTTAAATAATTACTGAAATGTATCTAAATCACATTAAACTTATATTTAGATGGGTAAAACAAAAATTTGTAGTTATTAGGTCTAAGAATGTACTAGTGGTTTCTTTTTCACTTCCACCAGTGGACAAAAAATTTAAGTGAAGATAATTTTTTTTTATAGTAGGTAATTATCTGTTTGAAATTTGACTAAGTACTTATTTTGTAAGCCCAAAGAAATCCTAAAGTTATAGAATCTGAATCTGAATCGCGGCTTGCTTCATTGGTATGTTATTCGATGTTTGTATTTTATTTTGTATTATTTGAGTTTTTAATATTATAGAATGTATCAAAAATATTGTCTGACTCGACCGAGTATTACCTGTGAATCTATGGAATACAGCAATTGAATACACACTAAAGCGCCACCAAGCGGCAGCGTCGCCGCTAACGCAATACTCTGTCGGTTGCCTACAAACAAACATACATTCATACACCGAAATTAAAAAAATGTCAGTAACCCGTCGGCGCCGGACTGTGTCGCCAACTTTGGTGTGTAGACGATTAGAGAAAATTATTGGAAAGTAAATAATGTGTGTGTGAATTTTTGCTTAGATTCAGAGCACAAATCCGTAGGTACTCGATTGTAGGATTGTACGATTGTAACTTTATCTCTCTCTCCCAATAAGGTTTGCTGGAAGAGAACTCTTTTTAGGGTTAAGCTCGCCTTTGCCATTTCTTTTACATTTTGTTTTTTTTTGTATATTTTATCGTGCAATAAAGAATTAAGAAACCTATATAACAACGAAGATTACTGTTTTAGTAGTACTTACCAATGAAATTGAAATGTTTGTAATCCAACAGCCCTGGTGCAACCAATCAGGTTGCAGCGCAGCGAGGACCGGGACCGCGACGTGGGCGACCAGAGGCTGATCGCCAGCGGCTGGGGGCGCACCTGGACTAACGGTGCGTTACTTAAATAAAAAAATAAATAATGCCGGACAATCCACACAGCATCACCTAGCCCCAAGCTAAGCAGAGCTTGTGTTATGGGTGACTGATATGAATGATATAAACAATACAATATTATTACATTGATAGATATTATTTATTATGCATAGAAAACGATCAGAACACCCTGAACATATATCTGCAGATCGTACAAATATTTGTCCCGAGGCGGGAATCGAACCCGCCACTTCCTGCGTCGCAGGCGGACCTTCGCCCACCGCGCCACAGAGGTCGTCAAACTTGTTTCTATATTGTTAGAATTCAAGGTAGCTAAGTGTCAAAAAGTGCGATGCAGTCGGGGCTTGAACTCGCAACTCAATACGAGAAGCGCTTCGCTTTGCCAACTGCGCCACACAGTCGCACTTATGAAAAAATTTGGGTATCTTCTACGTCGGCTTTCTTTTGAAGATATCTTTAGATTTTCGTCTCCTGTTTAGTTCCAACAAAATCATATACCTACTGAGGTATTTGATTTTGTTGGAATTGAACAGGAGCAGAGTTATTGGAGTGGCCGGGAGGATGAAATCGTTCAGTAGTTGGTATTGAGTATCTAGTTGTAGCCGCGTGACTCTTATTGATGGTACCTGCTTATTGGAAGTAGACGAAAAGCAGCGAGAGATATTCCCACCCAGCAGTAAGCGATTTACCTAACCTCCGTTTGAAGTAGCTTTTCACTTCAAGTGATAAGAGCATATAGAGTAACGGCGTTAGTACCATAGCTGATGTGATGATGTTCTTCCCCCAGGCGCGTCTCCCGAGAACCTGAATTGGGTGTACCTCAGCGGTGTGAGCAACCAGCAGTGCTCCAGCGCGTTCGGGGGGAGCTCCATCATCGTCGCCTCTACCATCTGCGCTAGAGGATACAACGACACCACTCAGTCTACCTGCCAGGTAAGCGACCTGCTTTCCACGTGTTGGTTTCAGACTTTCCATAGTAATATTTCAAAAAGACTTTGATAAAATCAGAAGGTTTTGGCTGTGTGTTAGGTAGGTATGATTTTTTATTTTCTTTTATAATGCGGTTTTTTTTTATGTATGATTGTTCTTAGATTTTTCCGTCAATTCTGAACTGTTTCTTATGATTATTTGTCTTGTATAAGTATTTCGCTTTTGTATAAAAAAATACACCGGTATAAAATAACAATAACAGTTCTTAGGTAAACAGTTGTGTATGTTCAAGGCATCATAGCAAGAACCCTATCTAACGGCTTTGATTTTACAAGGTATCAAAATGTACGCGTACAAAATGAGCTCAGAGATCAAAAAATAGATGAGTCAAACTTTTAACACAATTTGTATCAAAAAAAGTAAATAAAAGAAATGTAATGTGCCTTCATCGAGGGTGTTCTAAGTCCTAAAGTATGTTTTATCAAAATGATCGCTTTACAGCCGTTATAAGAGTTATAAGCCGTGATAGTTAAAAATAAAATCTTCGTCGAGTAAGTGGGAACATTCATTATTATCTAGTGGTACAGGAACAAACTGACAATTGTCTCCTCGCAGGGTGACAGCGGCGGCCCCCTGGTCGGCTTCGACGACGACGGCAACCTGTCGCAGTTCGGAGTCACCTCCTTCGTGTCAGGAGCGGGCTGCCACGCCGGCTTCCCTGCTGGTACTTATAACCCTCAAATATAATATACTCATCATCAATAGCTGTTACATCCACGATGGTTCATGTGGTGTTCGTTGGTCGGATGACATAAAACTTATGGCATGAACGAATGATGAACGATGATGCCAATACTGGCCACATATGTCATTCCTGTCTATACAGGACTGTCTATCCGTGCGCCCCAGGGGGTAGTTGGGGGCCTAATGGTGCCTCAGTGCTTCCTTCTCATTTAACTTTTGAAGCCACGATTCATATATTCATCATAACTCCTTCCGCTAATATTTTGCGCCACCGTTCTCGCGGCTCTACGATTTCTCTTCCCAGTTTGACAAGTCTATTTAAAAGTTATTTTTATTTCAAAGTACACTACAACACTGATTCTGATAAACAATTTATTTATTAATTTGTGGAAAACCATTACAAAATACTTGGATGTAAATATTTAGCAACGATTTCGCGCAAAAACTTCCCTGATAAGCAAAAAGCACGAGTTTCTCAAAGCCCTGTTGTTGCAGTGTCAAATTCGAGTATTATCGTGACGATTTCTGGTGCAGAGACGAATTGACGACTTACTAGAACGTTCTGAGAAATAGAAGGCTTTGCGAGAAATTGTTCTTAACTATCACATCCTTTTTGAGTAACTGATCATGGCCAGGGCCATCTTAAAATTACCAATAGATCCATTCGCCCCAAACTTGCCCGAGTCTTTGCTCGATATGAGAAATTTCTTTATACTCGTAACACTAAGTTGGCAGATAGACATCTGCCACGCTTAATGGAACAGATATGCAGCTTATGGATGCCTGTAGCATATACCCTTAACAAATGCTCTGATGCTGATGCTGTTTAGATTGTCCAGCATTATTTATTTCTTACCTCTTCAGGTTTCATCCGGCCCGGGCACTACCACGAGTGGTTCACCAACGTCACTGGTATCAACTTCGACTGGGTATTGGAAGGAAACGAAACCACCACCGAACTACCACCCACCAACGCAACCACTACCGAACTACCACCTACCAATGCAACCACAACCGAACTACCACCTACCAATGCAACCACAACCGAACTACCACCTACCAATGCAACTACCACTGAACTACCACCTACCAATGCAACCACCACAGAACTACCACCCACCAATACAACCACCACAGAACTACCACCCACCAATGCAACCACCACAGATCTACCACCTACCAATGCTACCACCACTGAAACACCTGAACTACCAGAAGTAACCACTGGTTTACCTGATGGAACCACCGAAATTCCTGAAGAGGAAGAAGAGGACTGTGAGGAAGGCTTGGAATATTTCGGAGGTCCCGTTAACTTTGTAGGTTATTAAGTTAATAGTGAAAAGTAATAAATGAATGTTCACTAACTTACCTATTTTAATATTTTATCATTTGACCCTTTGAGCTTGGGGAGCCTTAAGAATTGATCAACTTTTAATAAAGCTGGTGGACATTAATAATAATAATAATAACTCATTTATTTCAGGCAACATTAGTCTAGTACAGGATGGATAATACTTCAAAACTACGGCCCATATAAAATATATACCTTAAAATAACACACTATCCCCAAGTTTAGCATAGCTTGTGTTATGGGTACTAGATGACTGATATTTTTAATAAATACAAAAGATAAAATATCAAATAATTCAAAAACAATTTTTATATAGAAAACGATCAGAACACCCGGAACAAATATCTGCAGATCGAGAGGCAGAGAAAATCGAACCCGCAACCGTTGCAGGCGGACCTTCGCTTACTGTGCCACAGAGGTCGTTCGCTCGATAACTGATCTAGTTATTCGCCCAGTATGATCAGCGTCTGCTTGTAAATACTAAGATACCTAAATAAATTCTAGGTCTAAGTTAAAGCTAGGTCAGTGGCGCGACCTAGCTCAGTAGGTTAGGTCAGCAAACTATATGCCTAGCTATACAAGGTGTAACAAAATATGTGTACTAAGCCGAAGGGGGAGGTTTCAGACCCCAATAGTGATCAGTTGTGGGGGGGAGAAAATTAAAAATTCCTATTTTAATTATACTTTTTTTTTTTATTTTTTTTCCCTCTTATTTCCTTATCTGGGTAACCTATACATACCTACTACCACTGCAGCTAGGTAGGTATTTATCTTCGTAGAGTTCAGCTATGGCGGGGCGGGGGACTACCTAATCTATGCCCATACTGACGTCATTGTCACAGGTACAAGAAACCCCTGCCTGTCACTTCGTAAAAAATCAGCTGTCCATGTTGAAACTTTGATGCAGTTTTTTCCAAAATACCGATCGAAATTAGAAAAGTGGAACAAAAGTTGGTCCCCTGGGGGGGGGGGGGGATATTTTACTAACGATAATATTATTGGTACCTAGGTGTATTAAGATGAGCAAATAAAAATTAATTTTAAAGCATTTGTACCAAATTTCATAAAAGTCCGATTGATTGCTGTTTTATTAATATTGTAGAAATTTATAATAGGCTGCCCAATACATATGTCACATTAATTGCTGAGCAACTGCTTAATTTTTGACGGCTGATTAATTTTCTTGTGCTGGTTAAATTATTTCTTTGGCCCAAATTTGTATTTGCTGACCGTTTAAATGATACCCAATTTTAACCAATTCTCCCCACCGCTCACGGAAATCAGCGAGAGCTGTCAGAAATAATTTGTTCATGATTTTGTCACTACCTCTCGCTGCTCGTATTTACATAGGCGTATATTCGACTATGTATATAGATAATTGTTCTTTATACATAGACTATGTAAGAGAGTTTTGCAAACTATATAGTTTGCAAAACTCTCGCTCGTAGAGTATGTCCTTTATAGACGGACTGTGAGTAAAGAGAGCTAGCTTATTGACATGGCAGTAGCCGCGGGCGTCGCGTGGGTACAAGTAGAACTCTATGGGTACGAAAATAGGCGCATGTCGACACGTCGTATTGCAGTGGCGGCGCACGGCGCATGCGTGGTGGGGTTGCCAGGTGTAGGGGAAATACTGCCCGGTTTGGGTAGGGAGGGTGTTAAAGCGTTGATTTGGTATGTTACATTTGGTACTTAATTCGAAGGAGCGAGAGAAGCGAGAAAAAAACAGTAACTATGCCATTATGCTTTGAAGGGGTGTTAAGAACTTGAGATTAATGAAGTTTTGTTGATTATGCCGCTGTAATGTTAATGATTTATGGAGTGTAAAATTTAATTCCATACATTTTAGTGAATTTTAACATGTTTTACTGTGTTATCTTATCAATAATATCTCGTAGAGCAGTTTAGGTACGTAGAAGTGTTTTTACGTGATGTAACATTGGCATAGTGATCCTATGAAACTTTTTACTTACTATCATAAACAAGATAACATAAAGCAAAATAATCGTTCTTTTCGTAGGTATCAGTCGTACAACATAAGTTCGTAGAGGTCTCGTAGCAAATCACTTGAAATAAATTCCAATCATAATCATCTTATAACTCGTAGAGGCCTCTACGGCGTAGCAAATCTTAACTTGCAATTAATTCGTACAGATTCTCCCTAGCTCCCGGCAGATTTCCCCCACTCGCCACCCCAGTGCAATTCGCGCGCGCGCTCTCCCATTCAAGATGGCGTTCGCCCCGCTAGCCCGCGCACCATAAAACCGGAAAATACTAACAAAAAACCAGCGGCCAGTTAAAAATGTTACAGTGATCGTGTCAGTTCTATTATCCAGGATCAGTGGTCTATTGTATTTGCATGAGTGATAGGGATGGGGCGATGCGGGGCGGACGAGACTCTCCGGCCAGCACTGAGCAGCTAACGTAAGTACCTAATAGGTACTACCTATGCCCTTTATTCTACCACTCACCAGGCCAATCATTCACACAGATTATCTTGAAATTATCAATTTTATTATTTAGTATTTCTATGGTATTCCTACAGCGCGGTGTTTTAAATATATTTATAACAGGTTCAAAACCTTGCGCAAAATAAAGCAAAATAAATGATTTCTTGAAGATAGTAAATATATTGAAAAAACAAAGGCGTGAAATACCTACATCGATAGCAAAAACAAATGAATACGAACAAAATTTAGAAACAATCACATGAGAAAGGTAATTTTACTGAGAGTTGAAAAGCTCCCCAATTTTCAGGAAAAGTATATCTTAAAAAATACAAAACGAATTGAAAAATTGTATACAAAGCCAATATTACAAAATATTTTCATCCGATGTTCACACCTGCTTACTAAATGTGTTTGTAAGACAATGAATGGCTTCGGTTTATTGAACTTTTCACCCCTTAGATTTACGAGCCCTAGCGTATAGTAAATTGGTGGCCGTCGCCCCTTTTCCACGTACCTACCTACTATCAACCTTTTAAATCTTACTTAAACTTTATGATTCACTTCATAGATACATATTGAATAAGTGAAGCCGTTGGTCCTGCGCCTGACCTCTCCCCAGTCGTGTCTATCTGCCATCCCATCGAATTATGAGAGAGGAATAGAGAGTGCACACACCTGTGCACTATAAATATCCAGAGGCTAAAGTTCCCTGGTTGAAATTCGGCTAGGAGAAGATAAATTTTGAAAAACGAAGCTATTGACGATCCTATAGTTAAAATATAGAATACTACCTACAAAGGCCTTTCAAAAAGCATAGGTCAACTTGCACAATGAACTATGTATATCGATATATTAGGTCTGGTCTTAAAAATAAAATAAAGCATCGGTCTACTGAATTTGCTTGCTCCAAAACCAAAAGAGTGCATGTGCCTAGTTATATTCTACTGACTACCTATAGGTACTAATTATATATCATCTTCATCATCATCACCAGCCTATACAGTCCACTGCTGGACATAGGCCTCCCCTAATGAGCGCCATAGATAACAAACATTCTAACTCCTAATTATATAACTTATATATATTATATAAATAAGTATACTGAACGTAGGGTGCGTTCAGTATAGTATGGGATAGATATTCTTTGTGGATATTCGAACTTCATAACACAAAATTAAATATATAATCGTAACACCACTTCGGAATGTACTGAAATTCCTTTTCATTGAGTAGCATTGGCTTCCAAGAACATCTGATTTGTTATTACTGAAATATTTCGTGCCGAATTTAAAACAGTTCCTTGTTCGTGAATAAACTTATGTGATTACTAAATATGAGTTACGGATCTCCAAATGGCTTATGTTTCAGTCTATATCTCAGTTTGTTTCATTATTTTTTCGTTAAAGTTTCTGCATAGGTAATCACTTCAGTTGCAGTAAGGTTATTAAGAATCCTACTAATATTATAAACGCGAAAGTTAGTAAGAATAGATGGTTTGTTACTCTTTCACGCAAAAAGTACTAAACGGATTTTGATAAAACTGGCATTTAGTTTATGAACAGGAATAATATATGGACCACGACCCGAAAATCCCACGGGATCGGGAGTTACGTGGGTGAAACCGCCGGCACCCAGCTAGTTAGTAATATGTGTCTGATTAAGGAATCTCGCTGTCATCTAAACTAATACAAAGAGGTAATAATTGATTGTTTGTTTGTTTGAATTGAAGAGGGTCCGAAACTACTGCACCGAGTCGAAAAAAGAAAAGTAGGTTAAAGTAGGAAAAAGAAAAGTAGGTTATAAATTATTTTCAAAGTTAGGGTTACGTATAAACTTCAAAACTTAATGTAACACAACGTGTGTAAATAATTATAATGTTTAAAATATTAGCTAGAAAATATTCTATTATTAAAATATCCTATTATTAATATCCTATTATTCATATAGACGTAAAAGAGAATTCATGGACTCACAAAAGTGGAGGAAATTGCATCATCGTCAATCGGCGACGAGAGCTAGGTTCTGTAGATTATAAAAAAAAACAAATTTTATTAATTGAAGATTAAGTACATATCTACTGAAGTTGAGCTACCTGTAGATTGTTTGCAACAGTTGGCAGTTAGCGCAATTATTTCAAATATAAATACTTAGTCTAATTTAGTTCTGTTATTTAATTGCAATTTTGTTTGTTAATCCTTATAAATACTCTAACCATTAAAGCTTGAATTGAATAAAACTTGTCGCTTACCATGCTATTTCAGACCGAAGTGTTCAAGAGCCTTATCTGCGGTTATAATAAAGTAAAGTATAATAAAGTAATGTATCAATAAACAACCTTCTCCCCTCGGCTTTACTCCCTGGACGTTCAGATACATTCTAGGGACATAGGAAGTAGGTACCTAATACTGTTCTTTTTACGTCCATACAAAAAATTCGCTCACAATATACTACCTCTGGTACCACAAAATCCGCAAGATTTTGTTATAGTCAACTTTGTTACGCACCAGCTCACACATGGACGTTTGCGTTCATAGGTCTCCGGTAAACGATGCAACAAATACCTGTCCACCCGCTTCCTTCCACCGCTTTGACTCTTCGTGACCGCTTCAATGCCGACGTCCAGGGGATAATCTTTGTCTATTGTGAATGATGTCTTGTCTTGTACTTTGGACACAGCCCACTCAGTGACGTGGTCACCAGCTGCCGCCTGTCATGTCTTGGACACTGGCCAGTCTACGCGACAACACGTCATCGTTACGTGAACCAGCGTTTACGTACTACGCTAGATATTGAGCTGAGGGCAAGTCTAGAGGGAAATGGGGAGGATCACATCAGGTTCAACCAGTCCCAGTTGATAAATCAATAGACCAACTCGGCATCCGATATAGGAATCACAACTTATTATAGAAGTGTAGATTATGAAATGTATATAAAATGTAGATTATAATGCTTCAACATCGCACGCACTAAACGGCCAAGAAGTAAAATGTGAGCCAGTAAGTTTAATCAGAACTAGACTAGATTCTTCTCAAATGTATGTAGATTTTAACTGATTCAACATCGCACGCACTAAACGGGCACTAAATGTGAGCTACTAAAGTACTTAAGTTTAATCAAGAAAATTGCAATTTTTTGAACCAAATTTGAACTACTATATGACTGTGTTTTCATTGTTCCGATATTTATAGTATATATTAGTATAAATACTAGCTTTATTTAATAAAGGCTTTTGCCATCAGTAAAAAAAATCTTTATTTCAATAATCACAAAAATCGCAACTGTATCAAAACATCACAGATCAGTGTCATTCAATCAAAATTAATTCGTAGTGACTTCAGTTATTCCGTGATCATGGCGCATGCAACTCTGCCGATTGCATTGATAGGATATTTTAAAAGGGAACAAATCATGGTAGCCTTCATATACACATGTCATTTCAAAAGTGGTGGTTGGGATTATATTGTGATATGTGTAGTTTGTATTTTACATTTCATTCACATTAAAAATGGTCTGGGTTACCACAGTATTATACATTTGTGACTCTACAAAGCTACAAAACGTAAAAATGTGTATTGAGGATTTTTGAAAATACAACATACTGCTGTATTAAAGAATATTTATCGGGTATTTATCGCGTACCTTTTGTTTTATTTTCCCCTACGTTTCCATCGCGTTGCAGCGATCGTGGTCACGGGGCGACTGACATACTGACTTTTAACATACTGCTGTATTTTAATAAAATTTTATCGTGTGAAAAAGTTATGGACGTATATTATCTTGAAATTTTATTACTTTGGCAACTGAAGTACTGAACAGACATGCAATATAATAATTAATATAATGTCAAACTATAACTACAACATTGGTCCGTCATTTATTGAAATAAGATGTCAAACTAAAACTAAAATTGTGATGCGAACATCACAATGTTATAAGTCCGCGAGAAGATCATTGATATGACATACATTTTAATTTCAGTATCTTAAATATTTTTTTCTTAAACATTAGAAAGTTTAGCTCCCGCAGAGCAGCTGGTTTTAAATATGTTTGATTTATTCCACCAAAAAGCAGCGTGAGGAGGCCTCCGTCTGAGCAAAGGCAGCTCAGGCCACGCCTGTTCTTACAAAAATATCTAAGTTACTGAAGGAAGAAAGTAAACACTGTTTAAAACCATCCTCAAGGGTCGGAAAAGGTTCGCTGAGAAATAAAATGTGAAGTAGTAACTCCATGTCCAGTCCATAAAAAGATGGTTCATAAGACCGGAATAAAACTAGCACATAAACTCCGCGTACAAATCCCTCGCAACCTCATCCCCAACTGTAGGTACCTACGTCTGATCTTAAAGTTATTGGGTCATGGTTGCCATGGTTTCGGGACGCGAGCCAAGTTGGGCAACTTACTTTATGTAATCCAAAACTTATTTTACGGTCTTAGATCTAGTTAGTCGATGGTTTCAGTTACGCGTCTTTGATTTGTAAATGTTAGTAACGTTATTTATTGAGATCGCTAACGGTTTCATGTCCCAGAGGGTTTGCAAACTTTGACTTTTGAGATAAATGACCTAGGTAGCTAGGACAAAGGAACAAAACGGTACTTTTGAAATACCTATATTGTTGACCTACAGCTGGTCGGGGTGTCGCAAAGATTGTCCCATACATTTTTTTTTTTTTTTTTTTTTTTTTAAATTAGTAATATTGTAATAGTTACAAAAGAGATAGCCGAAATTTTCAGGAAAAACTAAAAAAAATATTTATTTTAGACTTAGAAAAATTTTCATCGATTTTGTATGGGGCTGAGACTTAGAAAAATTTTGATCGATGCCTAACTGTCCCCGACGACGAGTGTAAAGAATCGCGTTCGCGATAGCTCCGGCGCTGCGGGAAGTGCAGCCTCTCCGCCATTGCGTAACAAGGGACAGGCACCACTGCTCACCTCCGCAGCTTCGGCTTTTTGGTCGCCTTCGGCGACCAGCCTCAGCCGCTGCGGCTCGCGCGGTGCCTGTCCCTTATTACGGCTGGCGGAGGCTGCACTCCCTTCGCGCCTCCGGCTTATTATATACACTCTAGGGGCGCCACGCACAAGACCACGTGGAGTCGGGGTACTCTGTGTCGGATCCGCCACTCAAATTGAACCTAATCAACTCTTATCGGAATGCTCTGTATCGGTATCTGTTATCTGTATCGGACACAGTTTGAACTCTAGCGCCGAGGTCATAGAACTTTGGGGTCAATCAGCTGAACCAAAGTTGCACCCCTAGTGACCCTCTTTACGATGGCATAAGAAAAAATATATGTTATATATATATAAAAAAATACATGTTGAAAATTTTCTAAGTCTTTTTCGCCTTGAAACTGAACGACACACTTTGACCTCTAGCGCCGAGGTCATAGAACTTTGGGTCAATCAGCTGAACCAAAGTTGCACCCCTAGTGACCCTCTTTACGATGGCATAAGAAAAAATATATGTTATATATATATAAAAAAATATATCAAAATTTTTCTAAGTCCCAGCCCCATACAAAATCGATGAAAATTTTTCTAAGTGTGGGACCCTTTTTGCGACACCCTAACCCCTACAGCTCTTCCAAAAAGAACTCCCTAATATAATTTTAATTATAGAACAAAGATAGCTAGGTTGTAAAATATATAACAATGAATCAACACACTTCGTTATTTATTAATTATTGTAGGTACTTGTCTAGTTTCGTCATAGCCATGGCATTTATACAAGTGTCACACTTCTAGGTATTCTACTTTTTGGTATAAGGCTACGAATACGGAGGTTTCTTTATAATTGGATGACATTTGTCGGTCTGGATGTTTTCTACGATTTTGATACGTTGGCGACCAACGTCCTTCAATAGTTATGTTTGATTTTCGTATTAGTTAATCGATAGTTAACGTATTGTGGGTAAGAATATTGATTGGCTTCTAAATTAACTGGTCAAACAAAAATGAATGTCATAGATGAATGAAGTTCAGTAGATGTTTGATTATACTGGCACCCAACACGGGGCTTATTTTAATTGGCTTTATCAAGTTCACTTTGCACCTCACTAAAATGTCACCCACGCATAAGCGATATATTATATGACGCTCTATTCTCTTTTGGATCTTATCAACATAGACTTAGCCCTGATTTTCCATTGACAGATTCCCGTAGGAACCCCTCTCAAATAATGACGTCACTCAGCCAATTACAGTTTGTCGATACTTTCCCATTAGGTACTACCCGACACTGCCCGACTCTCCCCGCGTCCAGTTACGAGTAAATTGCCTACTTTCGTTAGTACGTTATTTGACAACCTACATGAACTCGACGGTTCAGCTTCCACAGGGACCCAACTCCGTTTTAACCACAAAATATTTTTTTGGAAAAAGTTTGTTTCTCTCTATGACCTACCTACATATAACTTACCTACATTTTTTTTCGTTTATTAGGATCTTAAGATTTTTGTTATAATAATGCGTAAGCCCTCGCACGCGGGGTCATCAATGGATGGGATATTTGTACTGTGTAGAGAAAGAATTCAAGGTTTAGTAATGGCAGAAGAATTATAGGAGAGAAAGAAAAGTCGAACTCGTAAAAATTGAGATGATGCTGTGTTATTTGTCTTTATTTATTTGTTGCAATCTCCACCACGAACTCTTTACTTTGACCTTGAAATGTTTGTGCAAAAGGAAAACCGGGAGCGGATAAAACCTCGACCGCCAGCAGACTAGCAGGCGACTTGCTCTTGGCAATGGCAACACTCCTAATACACAGCTATTGATCTATCTACATGAATATAATACCTAGCTATCTTGCCAGATACCGTTGCAAATTAGAAACCTACAAGTGAGATACCTAAGCAGATTTTACTAATTGATTTTAAACGATCAAAATTTTTTGTATGACGGTAAGTGCCAATTGTATGTTTCTCGGATTTTTAGTTTGGCTATATCATGCAATTATTATGGTAAAAATATTGAACTCACTCTGAAACATGGTCTATATGTATCTAAAGTCCCAGTGAGTGTATCCCACGCGAATGACGCTAGACGGCGTCGCGCCGTGGGCGAATACTAACACCACCTTACGTCACCGTTCATTAATAACTCACTTAAACGGCAGTTTGTGTATCACAAAAGAACTTATCCAATAAAGTGACTCTGACCATGACATTTCCGTCGTCTAAGAAATTTACCGGCGAAACAATTTGAAGTTCTTGGCCAAAATGATTAGTCTGAACAAACGGCTTACTTCGTTCGTACTCCCTTGATTTTTAGCAAATTACAACATAATTAGAACAGGTAGAATAGTTTATCGTAAAAATATTCACTACAACTTAAAGAAGTTAAGTGACTTAACTTAAGTTAAGCCATAACAAAGGCAATGGTAATATGAAGTCAAGTCAAATTGTTGTGCAATTATTTGTAATGTCCGATATTATTAAATTATTATAATGATTGTGACAATAGTAAAACGACTAGACATTAGGAGCATCATTGGCTTTCGACATCTATGATGATAGCATCCAGGTTCAGGGCCGTAGCCAGAAATACTATTCGGGGGGGTCGAGCCTTAGACCCGCCCGAGACAACATGCAACATCTTTATATATGTACTTATGCTAGTACCCGGAGTGGTTTTCAACCAAGCACTTTCCAAAAAAAATCGATATAAAAATAATAACCATGGGTAACGGCGAGCGGAGCGAGCCGCGAATTTTTTCAGATTTTTCCGATGTTTTGTAAAAAAAAGTAGGCAAAAGTGTGACAATAGATGTGACAGCTAGCCCCAAATGTTTTAAAAATTGCGGTGGTCATTTTGGAGATTGGAGATTGGTATGCCAGCAACAAAGAAAAAAATGTGAGAAATACAAAAAATAAATAACTTCGCGTGTCAATTTCGGGTGACAAAAAAGTTAGTAGTATTAGTTAAGGGGTAGGTATAACAACTCACATTATTATGAGAGAATGGCGAGCGAAGCCAGCCGCCAATGTTTTTACATACTTTCGGCAGGCTGATAAGAATGCCTAAATGGCTATAGAATGATCGGCGAGCGAAGCGAGCCGCCAAATTTTTTACATATTTTCGGCAGGCTGATAAAACTGACCGAAAGGCTACAGAATGAACGGCGAGCGAAGCGAGCCGCAATTTTTTTACATATTTTCGGCATGCTGATAAAAATGACCAAAAGGCTACAGAAGAAACGGCGAGTGAAGCGAGCCGCAACTTTTTGTGCGACCTTTCGGATGATCTATAAAATAGAATCAAGAGTGACAAAAGATTATGATTAGCGAACCCTGAAACTTTTAGAGCCAAAATTATAACAGTGAGTGGAGTGACCGCCGATATTTTGTTGTGTTTGCGGCCGCTGAAAATTTTTAGAAATTGTGGCATTTTCTGTTTTTGGTTGTTAAAAAGCTTAAAAAATAATTCCGAATGAATGGCGAGCGGAGCGAGCCGCGAAATTTTTTGTGACATTTTTGGGCCGTTATTAAATAGTTTAGAAAAGAATGTTATAAATAAATACATGACAGTAAACGGAGAAAGCAATTCAATTACGGAACGACAACAAAATAGGTCTATTGATTTATAAAATTAAAAGTAATGTCGTGATCTGCCTGACTAGCTGGAATCGGCCGTAAATGAATGCGATGCGTGCACCCAGCTCATTTAAAATGAAGAGACGAATTTTGTCGAAAAAAAGTTTGAGTTTTCAAAAGAGAATAATTTAAAGAAATATTTAAGTGCTTACATACAGTATGTAGATACACAATAAGAATTGCATGGCATGGTGCGCGAGCGCGCCCCGTCCGCCACCGACGACTCAGAGCACGCTGTTGTTAATCGGAGACGAAATGAGACGAAAAAAATTTTGTGTTTTTAAGAGAGAATAGCTGCTATTTAAAGTAAGCCGCACTTTCCACGTACGAGTACGTATTCGAGAAAATTTTACCTATTCAAGTTTGATTTTTATCGGTGCCTCAACATTTCGGGGGGGGGTTTGAACCCCCAAACCCCCCCCTCCCTACGGCCATGTCCAGGTTGTTTGGTTGGAAGGAAGACCAAGTCGGACCTGCTGTGTGCTCCAGTTTCTTTAAGTAAGGTATTATACTTACTCAAAGTACCGTTGTGTGGAGGGTCTTCTAGCTCCTTAGACCTGAAAAAAAAAGTTTTTGAAAGTCTATTTCGTCTTATTGCCTTTTTTGGCTACCTGTCAGTAAACAAAATCGGAATGAGTTTCTTTCTATTAAGATTTGGTAAAGTGTCGCAACGGAAAATCTTTACCAGGTTAATGATTTCCCGTAAATAAATCAAGCACTAAATATTTTAAAACTAGTTTCCCCACGCGGCCTCACACATTTCCCCTCGGGTTAAAAAGTAATCTATAATGTTAATGCCTGGCCAGAACAACATCTAAGCTTAAAAATGTAAACCCCAATCCATTTTGGCATGAAGAAATTACAAACATCAAAATTTTACTATCAGTCAATAAAAAAATATTTATAAGAAAAGTGTAATTGAAAACTCATCGCAAGACCCTCGTGTAGAATATGGTTACGGGTATGTGTTGCTAATGATGCCGGGTAGTTTCCTATAGGGTTGGCTAAAGGTTACCTAAATTATTTTGTGTTCAGTGACGCGCGTCACAGCTAGCCTTCGGTCGGCCATGGCCGCGGATCCCAAAGTGCTAGACATTCATGGTGTTTACGCTTTCGTCTTACCCATTAGTATATAAAGGAAAAGAAAACTCCTAGTATTCGCCTGCTTTAAAAAAAAGTGGCACCATTTTAGTGTTTTAGGTAGGATAACAAATTTAATTAATTAGGTACTACTTTTTTACTTTCTGTCTACAAATGAGTTTATACGTAAATGCGGAGGAGAGATATACGTTCAGTAGATATTTGATTATATTGGCACCCAACACGGGGCTGATTTTAATTTGCTTTATCAAGTTCACTTTGATCTTATCAACATCTATATATCTATCATCTTATCGACTTAGCCCTGATTTTCCAGGTTAGGCACTCAATCAAGCGAGGAGGGAGTTTTGTAAAATTATTAATTAAAGCCTTAGGTTTTAAAAGAAATGAAATATAGAGAAGATAGAATTATTTACACCATCACAAAAGAGCTAGCTTTTTCTCAATCCTATTATATCTTACTAAAATATGACTTCCTACCGCAGAGTGCATACAGCGTGAATAAGCTTGCCTTAAACACACCAACCACATGTTACAAAATCAATTCAAGCCGCGCACGCACTATCGATTGTATAATAACTTCCCCAAGTTTCCACGGACACCCCTCGTTGCGCTGTGCACTAGGTGTAGGTAGAGTGGGTACTGTAGGGTGGGTACTGGGTAGGGAAAGGGTAGCTAGAGGCAGGTAGGTAGGGTCCGGCGCCGCGCCTTCCGCTGTCTGGGGCTTCGGCAACGGAAGCGGCGCTGTGCGGTCAGATTGATTGCTAGTGGACAGACAGCTTGAGTAATTTAAGTTTTAGAAGACGATTAATAAAAATAATAATTTTTACATACATTAATTATTTAAGTTTTCATACGGAACCCTAACTTTTTTGAAGTATTCTCATAGTCTATGTTCATTAGGTCAATGTAAGGATTCTAATAGTTAAATAATTTTTCAAATTAGTCCAGTATTTTGGAGCCTATTTTATCCAAACAAACAATCAAATCTTTCCTCTTTATAATATTAGTATCTATATAATATGAGTATAGATTATACGAGTAGCTCTTATGTTTGCATGTGTTGATTGATTTTAGTAACTTAAATAATAAGGTCGGTTGAAATGATCAGGTCGTCTCTTATACTTTTGGTTGCACAAAGCGCGCGGTTGTTTGGCGAAAGCGAAAATAGTCCTTTATTCAAGAGTGCGTAGTCCCCGGACTGTAGATGATGCTATGGCAAAATATTAGGTACTTTACAGGATCATGATGATGGTTCATTATGGGATGGATAACAATATAGGTACGGCATATTCAAATCGGATAATAGCACAATAAGCACTGTGGAAGAACCTTGAAAGATCGAATTGAATATACAAATAAATCAAATACTTCGCAGAGATGGAGATACCATCTCCAAAGCTATTGTACGGTTATGCCTTACGGCTATGCCTAGGTAATATTCGCAAAACAATCGTAACCGAAACCAAATATTTCTAGTGAAAAGTAGAGCGAAAAGCAACTGCTAAGGATGGCTCTATAATAAACTGCCAAACTCTGCGTTCGATTTGGCAGACTGAAAATGTCCGCATTTCCCGAGCGGCTAGAGAAACTCATTTGGCAAGGCGCTGCCGTGACGTCTGCAAGTAAATAAACAGGATTTAATATTAGTGACACTTAACACGTTAAGTGCGAAGCGAGGCCTAAATCACCCCTGATGCAACTTCCCTGTGGTGCGGCAAGCAAAAAAGTGAATTTCTCTGTCGTGCGAATGGCATAGCTTTGGTTTGGTCCAGTGTAGGAAAGAGATAAATATATATTTGAGATCACTAATGGTTCCGGACTCGGTGGTGTACCTACCTTGGTACCGGATGTCTTAAGCCTCGTGCCGCACTGAATTAATATAATTTTAATGCAGTGCGGAACGAGGCTAAAACGTCCCATATCCCCCCTGACCTCGTACCGCACTCAACGCGAGCTTCCCGCGACCAGTGTTGTGCATCACGTCGATTGGAGAGCACGTCCTTTTACAGCGCCGAACATGTCTAAACGATGTCGGAAGAGGTTAATTTTTAAAAACCATTACCATACCATTACCATTACCATTTTATCATTGTTATTCTCATCTACGATCTAACCTAAGTAACAATGTCAGTTTTATTACGTTATCTTTACATTTTTGTTATTTTTCAGCACCTGAAAGCGCACGCCATTGCCTCGAAAAGGGTGAAAAAAGGAGAAGATGTGTTGGTTGTTACCAAAAACTACGCACATTTTTACCATCTCGTGAAGCTGATAAAAAATCCAAAAAGATTTTGACTCAGTGCACTCAGTGCAAAAAATCTTATTGTCTACCCTGTTTCAATGAAAAACACTCATAAATAAGTACAACATATATATATTGAGATTTTTATAAAAAAGTATATTGATACTGATTTTTTAATGTTAATTCAAGTTCTAATAATTGTATTTTTAAAGCCCGAGGCAGAATAAATAGGACAGTTTCTTTTCTACTTCTGGTTGCCTTTTTTTTCTATTCTGTGAACCGCATTAAGATTTTCATATACAAATAGAAAGATAAACCTTATGCATAAACCGTAATCCATTATTTTCCAATAATAAGTCTGTAATAGGTGCCTCTTAATGGTATAGAATGGAACGCTTCGTGCGCGAGTCCGACTCGCACTTGGCCGGTTTTTTTTTCTTTATGGCGCCTTCAAGCACAATTTAGATTATTTAAAAAAAATGTATCCTTTGATAGCTTTGTGTTGTTTTGCCAGGTTTTGCCCTTAAAACGATCTAATGAGATATAATTGATCAAAATCGGTCAAGTCGTTGCGTAGTTAAGACAGTTTAAAAACGTCGATATTATTTTTCCCATCACTAATCGCAGCGAAAATTTGCCCTATTTCAGTGCGTTACGAGGTGTATAAGATCCCATATTTTGTTTTGCTAATAATTCCTAAACTAGCCATCAGATCCCGGGGCGACGGTGGATTAGGGTTCATCAATTCACTGTCTATATCAATAAGGACCAAAATTCTCATTTATCTTTGATTTCGCGCCAGAAAATGGATTTTAGTCTGTAAAAGGAGGTGGGGTCTAATAGACCGCGTGTCGCCCTAACGTCTGGTCACGGTACGGGCCGATTATACCTCGTGCCGCAGGAACGGAAAGTATGCAAAAATTGGTGCCGCAGCTAACGTGTTAATAACGTGAATTATTTTGATAAGAAGTGTGGATGCAAAGCTGCTCTATGTAACTTTTGAGCCGGTAGCAGATTACGTAAAACTATTGTCACAAGCTAGGTAACAAGCAAACCATGTTTCAAACCATTGTCGGCTATGGCGATTAGTTCCATGATTTATCTCAGAGGATCTAACTTAGAAAACAATCAGTTTTTGCTGCTGACCTTTTTTTCACACAGCAAAGCAAATTATTGCCACCTTGATTGCATTGGACCGACCTTTACATTATAATGGCCCATAATTAAGATATAGGGCGATATCAAGGGCAAGTCAAACTGCAGGGTGCGGCGACGCGCGACGTGGATTCATATTACTTTGCAAACTGCACCCGTGGGCTGCACGCGCTGCCTTGTGCCTCGCCCAGGTGATTGTGCAGTGCAATGTAACTTGACAATTATCTGAACGCTGAGGTAGATAAGGTTCATATTTAATTTTCCTTCTTTACTTGTGTTATTGTTATTGCGTCTTATTTTCGGCTATTGATCTCAATAATATGTTAAAGACAAATACATTTTCACTTATGGCTAAATCGTTCGAATTTAAAGTGGTACCTAATGATGTTACTCGTATGCGTAGGTAAGTATTAAAATTTGAAATTGGAGCTCTATTTTGACAGCAAGTTAATCGCACTTTAAAGATTCTTCTGCTGTTTATTTATTACGTACAGTCACCAGCATAAATATATGACTATGGGCAGCGCTGCAAAAATATCTGATCATCAATTGAACTTATAATTATGTGACGATACGTAGGATGTAGAAATATGTGATGATTTACATCCGGCAAAATAATCTTTTGTTTTGTAAAAGCATAATATCGGATCACGTAAAGACTGCATTAATATCTGATACAATTAACAGTAAGAAATATATCAACAACCTGCAAGAATGAACTTTATATACCTAAGCATAGAGCCGTGATTTGAACGAAACAGTATGACGCTTCTTGAAAAGAGCATCAATCTGTCATTGGATATCGCCGCTCACGTCTTACGTTTTAAGTCATTATTTTAGCATTTTAGTCGTCGGTGGCCAGTGTTATGTTATGATTATCTGCCTAAGGTCCGACTGCGTAGTAAACTGATGATATCAAGTTCGTCAAATAATTTAAATTTTAACAGTGTGTGATAAAAAATAATTATAAAAATCCAATCTTTCTCATTTATTTATACTTATTAGCTCAAAAACAACATAAATTCTTGTAAACTTAATATTCTATGCAGTATTGACACTAAGCTGCGTCTTCAAAAATCCTCTATTATATTATAAATCAAACTATAGTTACATATTTAATTATATTACAATGTTAAAAGACACGAACAGACGTTTCGTAAAAATCGTAAAAATTATAAAAACTCCTTCGTGTATGACCGTTGACATAACATTCGAAGATTCGAAAAGCCAGCATTATCACCATACCATTTTAACCAATGTAATCTCCTTGCCAAAAACTCTTCTTTTATCAAAAGCTGACATCAACATTTCCCACCGCAGCGTTTAATAAACTAGAGGTCCGCCCTGCCTTCGCACGGATATTAAACCAAAACTTCAGATATATTTTACACACTAACGCGTTATGTTTCACAGTTTTCTTAAGGATCCCTTACTTTTTTAGCAGCATTGGGGTTTTGACACTGGACTTGGGACTGGGCGTAGAGAAAAAGCAAGCAGCGGAGCCATAACATAACAAGAAGTTGAATGTATTGCGCACGTATAATTATTAAACTTTACATGCGGATCCCTAATTTTTTTTTAATATTCTATCGCATGTTCATCACGGAAACATAGAATTCTAATGGTGAAAGAATTTTTCAAATTTTGTATACTAGATTCGGAGCCTATTCAATTCAAACAAACAAGCAAACAATCAAATCTTCGCTCCTTATAATAACAAATTCTTGTATTCATATTTATATTAGTAAAACGAAATCTGCTGAAATCATATCATAACATAAAACGTGAGACAGCGATATCTAATGACAGGTTGATACTCTTTTCAAGAAGCGTCAAACTATTTCGTTCAAATCACGACTCTATTCTTAGGTATATAAAGTTCATTCTTGCAGATTCTTGAGATATTTCTTACTGTTAATTGTATCAGATATTAATGTAGTCTTTACGTGATCCGATAATTATGCTGTTACAACGGTGCAAACGATTATTTTGCCGGGTGTAAATCATCACATATTTTTACATCCTAAGTATCATCACATAATTATACCTTCAATTGATAATCAGATAGTTTTGCAGCGCTGCCCATAGTCATATATTTATGCTGGTGACTGTACCTTGTACTATTTATCCAGTAGCCATAATTGGCTACTTGACAGATTTTGGGAATATATTTTAAAATGTACATAGGTTCAATTTATAACTCCAACATTATTTATTTTTTTCAAAAAATCCTTTTTTTTAAAGATTTTTACATTTGTTTTTCATTAGTTTCTAAAGCGCGCTAAAACAGTCGGTCACGTGATATTTGCAATCCGTGACGTCACATTTCAATAAACAACAAAGCTAACACCTGTGGTACTGTAAGACTTCTCACTTTTGTGCGTATTTTGAATGGAAAGCTAAGGGACTTTTAAATAAAATGTAGCTTTAAGACGTGTGCCGTGCCCATGTGTAGTATTGCTACGATTAAATGTCCTAACAAATTTTCCTAAATGAAGAAAACAGTGGTTACAGTTAGCACGCCGAGACCTGCAGTTTACATCTGATAAATCTACGATATTATTCTGAGGACCATTTTGATGTAAGTATTTAGAATAGAAGATATAAACTTAGGTTTAATTTATTTTTCAAAGGTCTCTGATCCCATAACCCAACCTAAAAATATTAATTAAAATAATGATAAATTTGTGTCTCTTCACAGTAGTAATATCTACCTAGTTGTTAAATAAATAGTAGTTACTTAAAACACTAACATAGTATGTTATAAATAATATCATCTGATTTTTTTAGATTGTCAGTCTGCAGCAGCCGGGAAAGAGGACTGCTACAATTTTCAAGATGTTGCAATACAAGTATGCCCTAAATCAAGTGAATAATTAGTTAAAGTATGTTTGCAGGCGAAGATTAGAAGCTAAGCTGTAGAAACTTGTAGTCAAGCAAAGAACAAAAGTACTTTTACTTTAAAAATTGATTTTAAAGTGATGCAACTTCCCTTTTAAAATAAAGTCATGAAATCTATTGCTCTTATTGCAAGCGTATACATCTTTTTATAATTAAATCAAATATAAAATCAGTAAACGAAAGTTACGTATGGCATTCAGACATACATAAGTACCACATTGTTTATTGTATCATCGATTGTCTTGAAATAGAAACACAGAGATATAATACGAGAGTACTCTATGTTAAAACCTCATTCTGTGCTTTGCAAAAGGCTGTTAAAATATTTGGATGAATGTGTTGTTATTGAATGTGCTCTGATTAACTACAGGATAATTTAATGAAAAACACATGATTTGTAATAATAAAATTCTTTTATTTAGTACCAATTTTATAGACAAAATTAAGGGCCTAAGTTTTTTTCCATAAAATATCAAATTCACAGAGTAAGTCTTTTACATATTCAGAATTTATATTCTGCAGGCATCACATTGACCATTTTCTTCAAAGTCCCATGATGCCACACAAAACAAACACTTTTTTAGTTGTACACTAACACACACACTACAGTTGCACTTGTGTGAAGTACTAAGCAGTGATTTGGTTGTTCGACCTAGGTAGTTGTTTTTTTACAATGTCTTATCTCCGCCTCTTCATAGCAACTGCGTCAGGCACTTTTGCACCTATTAATATTGCAATTAATGAGCCATGCAAGATTGCTCCTCACTTCTTATATGAGTCCACACTAAGAAAGCCACTGCATGCTTGCAGCAACCTTTGGAAGCAGTTAAGTCAGCACTCTGGACACTTTGTTGACTCCTTTCATTTTCACAGTTCATTGACACAGAGTATGGTTGTTGACGAACTTTGTTTAGGACAAATTTTGCATTATAAGACACACAAACTTGCCTCCCTCTTTAGTTGGACATACCATAAGGCATCATCACCACAAGACTGTCGCGAAGATCTGAAAATAAAAACATAACCTATAACATTTCATAAACGTTTCTGGGTAATATTTGAACTAAGATTAACTTGTACTTTACGTTGAAAGTACAAGTAAATCTTCTCTTACATTGTATTTATGAAATTACGCTACTTACACGGAAGTTTTCGCATTCCGAAACTCGGCGGAGCAAAAGTCAGGATTACACGCAAAGAAATGCGCGATCATGAATGAATTCACTTTAGGCAGATTTGCACTATCGGCTTTTGTATATCCTGACTCCATTTCGTTAAACTTCACAACAACAACTCAAAAAAATAAATTTTCTCAGCAAAGAGCTACGAAAGACGAAGATATTTTGTGAAATGTGACGTCACAAGATGTCTAGTAATGGCCGCCTGGGCTGCGTTCACAACCTACGCTCGAGCGCGCTCGGAGTGCAACTAGGTCGTTCATAACCTCAGGGGAAACGCTCGGTTGTTATTAACTAGAGCGTTCACAACCTCCGACGGTTGCAACTTTTTACCGGTGTAATTCGATCGACGAAAAACACTCTGACATTGACAGCTGTCATATTTTCCGTTGTCATAGTTTGTTATCTACTTAAATATCAAGATTTCTACAGTAAATTTCAAAATTTTCAGTATTTATCAGTTATAGATCGTAGTTACAGTCAGTAGATACAATTTACCTCAAAGTAACCGCAAAACAAAAACAAAACAAACGAACGTCCGGCAACTGTAACGTCAGTTTTGTCATGATAATGTCAACTTTGACGTTAAACAACCGACTCGTTCAGAACCTTTGGGTAAGTTAAAATTTACACCAAACAACCGCACTCTGAGCCTCTGAACGCACCCCTGCGTTTTGATCCATTTCGTCCACAGATGAAAAAACGTAGATAGTTTTTTACCAATAATAAAATATTTACAATTTATTTTAACACAAAAAATATTGTATAATTTTAGAAAAGCTATAAGCTACCTTATACATATCATTTCATCTTTTATTTTAACAACTGTCAAATAGCCAATTCTATGTAGAGGTAGAATATTTGTTACCGAACCGCATAAATGTACCTAAAATTCAGTTTGTTGCCGCGTCTTTTTATACGGAATTTACATTAATTGTCGATTAGTGATCCTTCCTTTTAAATATTGTTAGGTAGAATTTTTTTTGGACAAAATCTATTTATTATCAAAGAAAATTACAATTCAAACAATTTTGCAGCAAGGTCAATTTTTTCAATTATAAATACTAGGACTACCTAGTAAAAAGTTGGTTCTGCTTTTTAATTGTAATTCGCTTACAATTATTCCTGGAACTCGATACCAAGCAAGTTAGTCTAAGTTTTTGTGACGTGGTTATAAATATGTTTACAAACAGTCCACATCGAGTTTCGCTGTACCTATAGACAGGCACATGCTTCGAAAATGGACCGCGCAAGGTCCAGTTAGTACCTGGTTGTGCTGTTAGCTTAACCAGGTTCTCCCCCTTGCAGAAAATGCCGGGGGTCGGGGTCCCTGGCGGCGGTGGGCAGCACGCTCCGCGGCGGCGCCCCCCCGCGGCCGCCGGCGCGCTTCCTGCCGCAGCTATGGGCCACCGTCACCCGGAACCTGCTGCTCAAGAAGAGAGACACCAGGAAGACACTCGCTGTACGTATGCGTCTTAGAGATACATCCATTTCAGGTTTACCTGATCGAGGTAAAAGACATGGTGTAGCTTACTACAAACTACGAATATCTAAATATTCGCTGAGACTTAGTCATAGTCATATATTTATTTGCCAGAAACATATGTGTATACAATAAGGTCTTAATATAAATTAATGTCCATTATGTTTTACCATTAGAATTAGGCATGCAAATTTTTTATCTTAAATACAATACAATTAGTTAGTAGGTAGGTACATACTTTAAACAATCATAAAGGGTAAGACAATTTTTATAAAATAATTGTGTTATCATACGTTTGATTACATGTCATTTCCCAGCAGGTTCATAGGTCAGATCGGTATTTTTGCAGCGGTCAAAATATTCACTAATTGAGTAAAAGCAGCAGTGCAGTAACCATTTATGCAACTCAGGTTTCAGTTTATTAGGAGGTAACTCCTTGAATACATCAGGTAGAGCATTATATATCTTAATACACATGCAGAATGCATTTCTTCGGGTGAGTGCTAGATTAAATCCGGGGTAAAAAAGATTATTATACGACTTGTTCCTTAATTGTCTTTCACAGCCATTTTTACTTACAGATTTGATATCTTTGTTACTTTTAAAGTAAGAGGGGTGAGACTTTACAAATAAAATAACCTGTTTTATGTAGAGACAAGGAAGTGGTAGTATCCCTAGCTTTTTAAAAAGTGGTACACAAGAGTCCATTTTATATGCCCTACAAATGGATCTTATGCATTTTTTTTGAACAATGAAAGCCCTCGTGCTTTCGGTTGAGTTTCCCCAAATCAATAAGCCGTATTGAAGTGTGGATCCAACGTAACCATGATAAGCCTTGAGGGCTGCATCTAGAGAAGATATATCTCTTATACGCCGGAGAGCATATACAAATCTATTTAACTTTCTGGTCACTTCATTAACATGATCAGTCCAACCAAAATGGCTGTCTAGATTAACACCTAGGAACTTAATGTTATCTACTATTTCAATTTGTTTGTCATTGTATTTTAAATCTAATATTATTGGTTTTGCTCGCAAAGTACGAAATTGCATAGCCTTTGTTTTGTCAATGTTTACTCTTAAATTATTATTATTTAGCCAACAGATTACTTTATGGATTGTATCATTAATTTCAAGTTCAAATTGTGTAATGTCATTGTTTTTGCATCTAATTAGTATAGTAGTGTCATCCGCGAATAATATTGATTCGTGTATTGTTATGTCAGGTAGGTCATTAATATATAGCAGAAACAAAAGTGGTCCAAGTATGCTTCCTTGGGGAACACCGGTATTGTTTTCTTTGTACTCAGAGTTGAACAATCTTCTAAGCTTGTCTGAACTTGTAATTTTTGATATTTGAGTACATTGCGTTCGATTGCTTAGGTAGTTCTTGAACCATTCATGCGCGGTTCCTCTAAAGCCATAGTTGTAAAGTTTGTTCAGTAGTTGTTTGTGGTGAACAAAATCAAATGCTTTGCTCATGTCAAAAAATAGAGCGACAACAGGAATCCCTTTGTCTAGGTAGTCAAGAACACTTTTGACCAATTTAAAATTAGCTAAGGTAGTAGATTTATCTTTCCTAAAGCCATTCTGTTCTCTACATATTATGTCATGTTTATTAAGGAATTTCTCTACTCTACATAACATAGCTTTTTCGAAGATCTTGGAAATAATTGGAATTAAAGTTATGGGCCGATAATTGTTCATATCACTTTTATTACCTTTTTTAAAAAGTGGACGCACCAAGGATTGTTTTAATCCTGATGGAAATATTCCCTGACTGAAAGACAAGTTGATAATATGACTAAGAACGTAAGAAATATGTCGAGCAATCATTTTTATAAGTTTAGTCGGTATTTCATCGTATCCGGTTGCAGTTGTATTATTTAAGGATTTTATAATCTTCATAACTTCGTCAGGACTAGTCGGGCTTATATATATACTGGACCCTAGGTTTGATCTTATGGCAGAGTTGCCTAGCTTAAAATTATCGGAATTAGTTAGGTCAATAAAATAATCATTAAAACAATTGGCAATATCTTTAGGGTCCGAGATGTCAATACCTTTATAATTTATACATGTCACACACTGTTCTTGGTAACCAGATGTAGTTTGTTCTTGAATTAATTTCCAAGTAGCTCTACATTTATTTTTCGCATTATTAATATATTTAGTATTACCATGTCTCTGAGAATACAAAATAGACTTTTTCAGAATCCTTGAGTACGTTTGATACTTGTCTCTTGTAATTTGCCTACTTTGATATTGCTGATAGAGATTGCGTTTTACTTTGCATGATTTTCGAATACCTTTAGTGATCCATTTTGACTTAGTAGGTCTAAATGTTTTCTTGATTTTAATGACCGGGAAACATAATTTAAAGAAAAGAATAAAAAGATTATGAAAAATTAAAAAAGCTCTGTTGACATCATCATGTTCCTGTAATACTTCGGAAAATGATAATGCCGATATGCAGTCGGTAAAGATTTTAACATTATCGTCACAAAAATCTCTTAATCTTTCAAAACAATATGTATCAACTTTTTTGTATATAAGGGGAAGCTCTAAGCATTGAGCAGTTTCGTGATCAGATAGGCACAATTTATGAATAGATCCCTTAGCATTTGGGATATTACTGATGAAGTGGTCTATACATGATTTTTTCCGTGTTGGTGTATTAATATGTAGAACCATATTAAAATTACATAGAAGACCCTTATAGCTTTTTGTTATGGGGTTGTCCTTTAGAGAGTCAATATTAAAATCGCCTGTTAAAATAATCTTTCTTTTATGTCTTTTTGTTAACCATAACAATAATGATTCTAGTTGTTTAAAAAAAATGTCAATATTTGAGTTAGGGGTACGGTAAACACAGATTATTACAATATTATTATTTGTCAATTCAACACCACAACATTCAAAACATTTCAGTTTGCCGTAGCTTGTCAAGTCTATCATATTAGATCGTATACTTGTATCCACCAAAATACAAGAACCCCCTCGTTTTTGGTTCCGCGAAAAGTAAGCTTTTAATGCAAAATTTCTTAACTTTAGGTTGGTTTCATCCCCAGACATAATAAATGTTTCAGTAAAGCATAAAACCTTTAAAGGTTTGCGCATTTTCGAAAATTCTTCAATTGTAACTTGTAGATTATCTTGTTTAGAAAGAAGACCTGCAATGTTCTGGTGAAAAATAAAAAAATTAGAACTTTCCTTGCTCACGAAAAAGTTTTTTTGGATCCTGGTATGCTGTCATACTTTCTAAAATTGGAGCCGCGGAGATAATAGCACTATCCTTGCTAGGCTGGTTTTTTGAAATGCAATCTAATATCAATTGATGACTGCTAGTCTGTTTTTTAAAATAGAAAGGAATAGTGCCTTTCACCTCCTTAACTACAGACGTGTCGGGCTCCGGGCTAGCTGGTTTAGAGAGATACCATGGCTTCAAGAGCTTTGCTGGACCAATACCTTGAACTGTTCGTGCATAAGTATTACTTTCTGCTGCTTCATGTTTTAAAAATGTGGCATGGGACCTGGTCTGAGCCTGTGACATGTAATTATTGTATTTACATTTATAATCAATGGCTAGAACTTCTTTTAGTAAGTATCGGCTCACATATTGATTTAAATCACGTTTTTTAGGTATAAAAAACCTAAAGTTTAGGTCCACAAAAATACAATTATCAAATTTACTACATAAATGCCTAAGCTCGTAATTTATTCTTGAAACATTAAGATTTCTATTATAGGGGACTTCTGTTACAATCACGTTCACTTTTGGAATTGTAGATAACCATGCATGTACAGAATTTTGAAAGTAAAATGGGTTATCATCGTTGATTCCTCCTAGAACTATCAGAATATCGTCGGAGTTGAGTTTAGATATTTCTTCTTTTTCTGAAGCTAGTACATCACACATCCTCGCTCCCGGCTTCCAGAGGCAGGTAACCTGAAATTCAGATCCAAGGCCGTGCTGAAGTTGATAGCAAAGGTTTCTCCCTTGTTGGTCCGCAATGATGATAGCTCTTCTTTTTCGATTTATATTGTTGGCGCCTATGTTGCTTGATGGTTTGGTTGAAGTGTCCTCTAGTGTTGCCATTAAGTTTCCATTAGGCGTTTTTTCGTTTTGAATGCTATTTTGATATTTTTTTGAATGGTTGTTTGCCGAATTGGTTTTTGAATTGTCCATTTCATCGTGTGGCTGCGATGTTCCTGAGAAAATGGACTTGTTTCTCTTGACCCGTTTTCTTTTTCTGCTTTTTACTGACGTATCTGAGAAGGTCAGCTCATCATTTTGTCTAGATACGTCGCTGATGCAAGAAATGCATTTTCCAAGTTCAGTTCGTAGATATTGTATTTCAGAGCTTAGTTTATCAATTTTCGTGTTCGCTGCTTCTAACTCCGATCTTAGTTTTTGTAATTCTGGGTCTGTGCCTGCACCCGATATGTCGAGTGCACTGTTAATTGACATGTCATACAACGTTGGATTTGATAAGTCGTTTAATGAACTAGGTCTTCCACCTCTTCTCAGTGTGACGTACTTGTCCATTGGCATTTTGAGATAGAGTAAAAATTTCTTAAAAACTCAAAAGGGACCCACTCTGGATAGGGGATCGAACCTCAAGCTTCATAGTAAAGATCAGACATGCAAAAAATTTAAAGCTTCCGTGCAGATGCGATCCTGCTTCCCTCTGCTCAGAAGTCGATGTCAGTGCGCATTCGGCTAACGTAATGATGTTAGATTGGTCGAATTTAAGAGCTTGGTTGCAGATCTTCTACTTGATATAAGAGGTTTTCAATTGTTTGAATCGAAGACGTTCGTTAGTGGAATGAGTCACTCTTATTTTGCAACACCGTCATTATAGTGTAATGTTCGACAGTTTTAGAATATTTTGATTCATTCTCGGTTACCACTTTTCAGAAATGTTGTGTAGCTGTTGAGTGTTTTCATAGGTTTAAAGGTCAACTATCTAGAGTCTAGTACAGTAGGTATAAATTCAGTGTCACTCACTCAGTCATCAGCCAATGTCCAAAGTTCTTTACGGAGTTTTTGTTATGTTCAATTTGCACAGTTACACTGATTATTTATTTTAGAAAACACTCACACACATTCTCTGTAGGATTATCGAAAGTTTTATTTAGTTACTATCCCGATTTGAGGGCTTAATCTATTTATTTGGGATTTAATTGCATAGAGCTAGCGTTAACGTGACAGCAGCGCCATCTATCTGTTTTATAAGCGACAGTGTGTTAAGTGTGATAGGTTTGGCAGCACGTGGAGTCAACGAGGATCAAATCTCTAGGGAGATTATTCCTCGAATCGCGAGATATCGGTTTGTTATGTCACGCAACGCAACCCTTGTCAGCTTTTCTGTCAGTTACTGCAACACAAGGAGCTGGCGTATGATCACATCTATCACTTAATCTTCAGAAGAACCGCGAGGAAGAAGTACCCTGAAAATGAATTAGTCATTGTCTAACGTCTCTCCGTATTAAATCATAACCTCGATCCATTATCCGCTTCCAGGAGGTTCTAGTCCCGCTATACTCCCTGGGCGTGCTGATATTCCTGAAGATGCTGGTGCCCAACCCCAACTTCCCCGAGGTCCGCGAGCCGGGCCGCCTGCTGCGCATCCACCCCCTCGACGAGCTACCGAACAATAGGACAGTGGCTGTGGTGGCGGACTGGGCCAACGCTAACGGGACTGAGGTAAAGCAAGGAAAACTAGTCCAAGTAGATTGGGTGGAACAGAATAGCGAGTCACATGGAATTGAAATTTCGTCCAGGTCTCCGCCTCAGCCATAGAAGCTTCGAATTTTTTGTAAAGCACCGTTACATCAAAATTACTTTGAATAGAAACTACCTATGGAGAACTTGACTTTTAATTCTCATTAGCTAATGGGTAATCGCTACGTCCAAATATTATTGGGTATAGGAGCTGTTTACTTCTCTTCTGTTTTATCAATCGTCGGAGAGAAAAAGACAAGAGGAATCTTGCTCATATATCGCTACGGTCTTTTTATTTATTTATTTCTTGTCTTCCAGTCTTTCCTCCAGAACATCAACGACATGCTGTTATCCTCTGGGCAGGCGCCGATCTACTGGATCCCGTTCAACAACACCACGGATCTGAACGACGCCTACCACACCGATACCCGGAACTTCCCCATCGCTGTGGTCTTTGAAACGGATCCCAGCAACTTCAATGAACCACTCAGGTTTGTTATTTCTTCCTGCTATGTTAAAGTTAAGGACTGGTTTTCATCGGGTGGAGCTAAGCACTATCGGTGTTGTTTCTGATGAATAACTTCGATTAATTGCAATTACTCTTTTTCTTTAGGGTTACAAAATAATCACTGAGACAAATCATATTTAACTATAAAATATTCTAATTCAATAAGAAATAAGGTGATTCACAAAATTTTTTGGCCACTAGGGGAAGAAGTGAAAATTAAGTAGTGTTTGGTTTACCTAGTGTTTTGTCTCGATATCTGTATATGTATAAAGCCTCCTTCCTATTTGTCAACCTCTACATCTGGTAACCATTATAAAACAACTGAAGAAAAGCTTTACTTTTCATACATTTTAGGAAGGCATTAGGCCACCTACTCGACATATACTACATATATGTCCAAGAGTCCCGTAAGGTCTAAAGGAAATAAAGCATTTTGATTTTGATTTCATTTTGACTACCGCTTACTATAGTGAAACAATTTGATTCTAACAACAACTTTCTCTTCCAGATACACTATTCGCACGAACCCCTCCCACACCGGCACCCCCTCGACCCGCGTCCTGTTCACTTCCCCCGCCATCTGCCGCGAGCGCACAGGCCAGAAGGATTGGTCGAGCGACTGGTCGCGCGGCGGCCAGCTGATACCGCTCTCCGAGGTGCACAGTGAGGAGACCTGTCCTGTGCTGCAGTATTACTACTCCGGCTTCCTCGCGCTGCAGACCCTCATCGACTATGTCAAGATCAAGGTGAGCTCTAGTTTTGTATAGCTCGTGATCCTCACTTCGGTGAGCACGCGGTTTTTTATAGCTTTAATCAAAATCGCTCACTTTACTCTCGTAAGTAAACTAGCGCTGTTTTTACACTCGAGATTTTGAAGAGCGAGGTTCTATTGTTCTATTGAGTGCACTCAAGTTGTCCGGAGACAATGCGGGCAGACTTATTCATGATATCAGCCCGCATACGTTCATTACTGGACCTAATCCATCGCTGTATGTCAAAGAGATCTTGATCCACCTCCATTTAAATCCATCTAGGTTTATTTTTGATATTGTCTTATTGAATTTGGATGGATCGATTCAGATTCAGTTCGCAGAGTAAGACATGAAGGTCTGTCCTTATACATCTATTTATGCGCTCGCTCGACAAATACGTTCAAACTTAGCTAACTAGCGCTTTAGAGATTGTATCTACCTTTCCAGTCGGACACCAACGCCGCCATCCCCCCGCCGCGCATCGACCTCCGCCAGTTCCCCAAGAAGCAGCACACGGGCGACTGGCTGGTGATCTTCCGCGTCATCATGCCCATGTACATGGTGATGACTCTCAGCCAGTTCATCACCTACCTGCTCATGTTCGTGGTGGCTGAGAAGGAGCACAAGATACGCGAGGGGATGCGGATCATGGGGCTTAGGGATTCTGTCTACTGGTGAGTGGGTTCTTTGATATCACAATCACAATCACAAGGGGAAATTGTTTGAGGATATCCAAGGAAATAGGTGATAAAAAGGAGGATATCTACAAGGGCGGATATCGGCGCGACAAGCTGCGTAGAAAGTAAGTCTTGTATTGACGTCGTTACAACTAATTTCAAGCACTCATTGCGATCTCTTGCAATACACTTCGGTTCTACTGTTGTAGTCGCAGGATGACTGATTAATAATGTGTTTGGTTTTAGGGCTTCCTGGTTCCTGATCTATGCTGTTTTCGTCATGATCCTCTCGGTTGTCAGCACTGTCCTTCTCTTCACTTTAAAGGTCAGTTACATAAAACTCTTAAGGCTCCGGGCACGTATGAATTTTCTATATAAACGTAATACCAAAATGATTTGTAATTTGAGCATATTTTCACCATGTAATGCTATTATTTGTATTAGAATAGTATTTATCTAGGTTCACTGAATTGATAATAAACCAAATCGGATTTTTTCAAAGAAATCACGTTTTCTTATTATTTGTGTAGAGTAGATAGACAATTATTTTCAAAAAAGCTTGTGGTAAGAACTTAGTTAAATACAAATAATAGCAGTACATGTTGAAAATATGCCCAAATTACAAATCATTTGTACCTAGCCGCCGCCGTGTGGTGCCGGCATAGAATTTCACCACCCCAACTCTTCCCGTGGGTGTCGTAAGAGACGACTAAGGGAAACACACCGGAGGGCGGGCAGCAGCGCCCTCTGCAGAACAACTCCACCGAACTGCGATCCCCAACCCGCATGCCCAGCGTGGAGATTATGGGCATTAACCCCCAAATAATAATGCCATCTTTGGCGCTCATTAGGGGAGGCCTATGTCCAGCAGTGGACTATTATGGGCTGGTGATGTTGATGTTGATGATGTTGTACCTAGTCTGCTGTATTTCCGTTTAGATGATGAACAGTGAATGAGCTACCTTGTTTACCTTCCACTACACTGTATTCTCCAGGTGTTCCAACATTCCTCGTACATCCTGGTCTTCCTGCTGATGCTGCTATTCGGGTTCACCATCATCACCTTCGCGTTTATGCTGACACCTTTCTTCGATAAAGCTAGGGTAGGTATACAATGCCAAGTGACTATAATAACAGCTAACTGGGGAAAGATTTAGCAAATTGTAAGGCGGAGTTTTCACTCCAGCCAAATTTGAAGTGAAGAAATCGCCTATATTTAAACTAAAAATCACTTTATTTCCTTGTATTTTTATTTGCGATTCGTATTTCATGTTGGTTTGAGATCGCTCCTTTGTAAAGTACGAGAATTTTAGTAATTTTATTTGTGGTTTACAAACTGTTCTTACATAGTTTCATTGTTAGAGATTGTTTTCAAAGGTCCAAAACCTACAACCGCTTACTTCTTGCGCTGATGGTCCTAATATAGTTTCATTGTTTGAGATCGTCAAAGGTCCAAAACACACCGACAACTGATTACCTACTTCTTGCTGTTTTCAAATCACACCCAGAACTGCTTACTTCTTGCGCTGATAATCTCCCATCCCCTCGGCAGACGGCCGGCATCGTGGGCAGTTTCGCAGTGAACCTGATGAGCGGGCTCTACTTCATCCAGGTGTTCGTGTCCAACGCGGACTCGCTCGCGTTCTGGTTCGTCAGCCTCATCAGCTCCAGTGCATACGCACTCGCTATGGACAAGGTATGTGTCGTGAACCTTAAAAAGAGTATTTTGAAGGGCTTGCTTAAGCTCTTTTAAAAGAAAACCCTAGCGTACCCAATTATACCAAAAATCTGACGTGTCATGAGTCCTGTAAGATCTGATTATTACGAGCTAGCTTTTGCCCGCGACTTCGTCCACGTGTCCTTGTACTATCGCGCGGTTACATGACACCGGGATAAAAAGTATCCTATCTCCGTTTCCTGGTTCTAAGCTACCTTCCTACCACCAATATTCAGCCAAATCGGTTTAGCCGTTCTTGAGTTTTGTATATAATATAATTAATTGTTACTTTCGAATACTTCCTTCGACTTATTACTTATACTTATGCGCACAGCTAATACTAAGGCCTCTGAAGGAAGTACAGTATTTGTAATTTTCTATTCTTTAGCCCCAAGAAGCCTGCATACGGATCTGCTGTAAAGAATTTACCCATTTCACTAGCCTTTTCAGTATCCTTGTTCGTAGCACTCGCTATGGAGCTTGATATAACCCATTACTCTCGACCTTTTAAATGACACCCCACTCAAATAAACATTGAGAAACAGGAACATATTCCATCTAGTTTCTCATTGATGAATATATTTCCAGGCTCTAGTCCTAGACATGGCGGGAGTCGGCGTGACCTTCGAGAACCTGTGGAGCGGGCCAGGCGTGCCCTTCGGAGGCAGCCTCATCATGATGGCGGTTGATACTGTGCTGTACGCACTTATAGCTTACTGGCTGGACGCGGTACTGCCCAGTAAGTGCACTACATGCAGGGAAGCATGCTCTACGAAGAGAGGGACCTCTCTTGGATGTAAAAGCAAGAGAGGTTCCTCCCTTCGTAATTTTGATGTGTTTTAGACAAAGTGGATTTTAGTCTCCAACACGCAAATTATCCATGCATTTTGGTCTTGGGCTATCTCCCAATAGAAGCACGGTTTTAAAACGTTCTTTGTACTTTCGCGAGAGCGATATTTAAAATCACCGCCTCATCTTTTTTTTGCATGCAGCACAATGCTGAATCTACTTGCTTCTTTGACTATTATCTGTAATAAAGTTTTGTGTATATGTACTAGTTTACGTTAAGATGTAAAGTCAGTTTATATTTTTTTATGAACAGATATTTTTTAATACAAACGCTAAAAACAAGAAGATGTTGATTCCATCTTGATAATTCAATCAGCTCACATTCTCTATTAGTATTATATCCAAGGGCGTAGCCAGGATTCTGTTCAGGGGGGGGACAGCCGAAAAAAAACCAAGAATACCTACTAAGTACATGCTGCACGAGAAATGGGATAGGTAGACTACGTTTAGAATAAAAAAAACAACAATAGTTTAACTATACGACACGTTATTTTACAAAATAGTACCTAGTCTTCGAGGTTCTCCACAAAACCATTTTAGCAGCTCTGATTCAATTTTGTTCTTATTTATTTGTAAGTACCATGCTTCGGTGTACGCTGAGCATACATAGGCCGTTTAAAGGATTTTCAGTCATTATTTCCTCAGCCATGTTTACAACTAAGCACTTTCCAATAAAAACCGATATAAAGATTACAAACATAATTAACGGCTAGCAGAGCAAGTCGCGATATTTTTGAGATTTTTCGATGTTTTTTAAATAAGTACGCAAGAGTGTGACACTAGATATGACAGCTAGCCCCGAATATTTAAAAAAATCGTAGTCGAGAATAGAAAGCTAAAAACAATTTGGTTTTAGAAGAAAAAAATTCTTACTACGGAATGAATGGCGAGCGAAGCGAGCCTACAAATTTTTGTCATATTTTGGAGAGGCTGGTAAACATGACAAAAAGGCTATAGAATTAACGGCGATCGGAGCGAGCCGCAATTTTTTTTTGACATTTTGGATGTTCTGTAAAATACAATCAAGACTCGGAGTGTGTTGGATGGTCACGTGGTAGCATAAAAAATATAATAGTGAGCGGAATGAGCGCTCATATTTTGTTGTGTTTGCGGCCTCTGAAAATGGTTGAGAAATTGTGAAATTTTCGGAAGGCTGTTAAAAAGCTCATAAAAGAAGAGAATGAACGGCGAGCGAAGCGAGCCGCGAAATTTTTTGTTACATTTTCGGTCGTTAGCAAACAGTTTTGAAAATTATGCTAAAACTAAAGACATAACAGCAAACAGAGGGAGATATTCAATTACAGAAAACTTGAAAATAGTTATCTTTCCATCTATTACGACACGAACGAAATTAAAAGTTATGTCGTGATCTGCCTTCCTGCCCGACTCCAACTGGAGTCGTAGAGTCGGGCGTAAATGAATGCGATGCGTGCACCTAGCTCACTAACCTACAATGTAGGTAAACTATAGGAATCAAATGGGACAGAGCGCGAGCGCGCCCTACCCCGCCACCGATGACGCGCAGCGCGCTGTTGCAAAGTGGAGAACGTTTGCGGTGGTAATTTTAAAGTTTGGCGAAGAAAGCTTGGTAAAACGACAAAAAAAATTTTGATATTTAGATATAGGTACTTACAAAAAAAAAATTGGAAGGTCCCGTAGTAGCGTAAAAAAAATTATAACAGTGAGTGGAATGAGCGCTGATATTTTTTTGTGCTTGCGGCCTCTGAAAATTGTGATATTTTCGGAAGGCTGTAAAAAAGCTTACAAAAGTAAAGAATTAACGGAAATTTTTCTGACTTTTTCGGTCTTTAGCGAACAGTTTTAAAAGTATTCTATAACTAAAGAAATAACAGCAAACGGAGGGATTTATTCAATTACGGAAAAACATGGTAATAGGTATCTATCCAATAAATGTGCCTACATATAATGTAGATGCACAATAAGAATCGAATGGCACGAAGCGCTAGCGCGCCCTACCCCGCAACCTTGTTGGTTGCGGGGTAGGGCGCGCTAGCGCTTCGCGCAGCGCGCTGTTGCAGAGAACGAATTTTGATGAAGAAAAAAAATTGAAGAGTTTTTAAGAGAGCCTTGAGTTTTTAACCAACCATTTCAGGTGCTGCGTGACACGTACATATCCGAGAAAATTTTATCCATTGAAGTTTGATTTTAAACGGTGCCTCAACATTTCGGTGGGGATTTGAATTTAGATGCAAACATAGTACGATTGTATAAAATTTACCTGTCAATGAAGTTTAGGTTATTAATAGGCTTGGCTATCTACGTAGGTACGTATTTAAAATTAAGACTGCATCCTCTAGGGGGGGGGCAGCGCCCCCCCCCCCCTGCCCGTACCTCCATGATTATATCAGTGCATTTCTCTAAATAACTTTATTCCTGACAGGTGAGTATGGCATCAAACAGAAGCCGTGGTTCTGCTTGATGCCGTCGTACTGGGCGGGGCGCGGCAAGCGAAGCCGCGCGACCGCCGACCACTTCCACTCCAACGGCGACGCGCACAACAAGGACATCGAACCAGTGCCTAAGTATGATGATCAACCTTAGGATTCCGTCGAAATCAAAGAACAATGGCAGAATTTGGTCTGGACTTTTTTTTGCGTCCATGGATCTGATGTAAATGAATCAAATTTAATAAATTTTCTACGATTTTTCAATTATTCACTCCTTCTCGTAAAGGCCGGAGTTATTTTATGATATTTAAAAGCTTATCAAATGATATTCGAATCAGGTACATTCGAAATGTTACCATTTTATTAGTGGTGCGGGTACAATTATTGAATGCAATGTATCATTTGTCTTTGATAGTGTCATGTTGTCAGCGGTTGTCTGTCAAGACGCCACAGGTTTTATTCTCTTTGACAGAATCCTTCCGAGACTTCGGCATTTTTCATCTCTGGCTGTGTTTTTATTTTGGTTTTCTTTTTATTTTCACCCGAATTACGGAAGCCACAGGCGACGTATGTAACACCCGACCTGGACTGTTTATGGACTGATTGATACTGCCCTGTGTCTGGCTAGTGCGTGCCCTTAGGACTTCGATATTGTTGTTTTGGGTGTTCTGGGCATTTTCTATGTAAAATAAAAAAATATCTATTAATGTAGGTATACCTATATAATATTGTTTTAAGTAGGTACCTATATAAGTTATCTAGTAGGAACTCATAACATAACACAACCTCTGCTTAGCTTCGGGCTAGATGATGCTGTGTGGATTGTCCAACATTATTTATTAAAACCCTCAGTTTTTTTGTGTTTACGGGGCAAGTAGGTACATTTTTTTAATACACGCCCAGCTTTCGTAAACATACAAGAAGCTTAGAATTTGTTTTGCTCATTTTGTTTATCATTTCTCATTTCGAATATTTAAGGTGGCCTAATTGATAAGACCAAAACCCAAGACCAAACCACATTATCCATTTCTTTATGATTTGATTTCAATCTGCGATGTTTTATAGACAAATATTGTTTGACGTTCATTCATAACATAACCAAAAAATTCAAACACTGAAATCTTTTTTTTCCGGCTTTCCCCAAAGAAAATAGTCTCATTTATAGATTCTGAAGCTAACGCCAAATCTTTTAACATTTTTTTCATTACGGTACGCTTCAATTTGACCCCAGACAATTCTTAGTATGGAGACCTGCCATTGTTCTTTAAACCAGATCAGTATAGTAACTGGTCACAATTTCAGAACAGGGAAAATGTGAAATTTTTGCTTCCCTTCGAACAAAGAACGTGTTGTTGAATGGGTACCGGTACTCGGTTAACGTAGTGTAGGACGCCCTCCTGACAGGTGGGATAACGATCTGCGAAAGACTGCTGGTAGATGCTGGATGCGACAAGCTGAAAATAGGGCGCTATGGCACTCATTAGGAGAGGCCTATGTCCAGCAGTGGACTAACATAGGCTGATAATGAACAATGAATAAATTAATAATAAATGCTAAACGTTGAACTATAATAGGTACAAATTAAAGCATGTTTCTTTTCGATGTTTTACAACACGACAAACGTGGTCAGCTACTTCACACATACCTAATGTATATCTGTGATGTATAAACTATTTCTCTAATTCTCAGAGAACTACAAGATCAAGAAGCGATCCGCATCGTAGGCCTCCAGAAGTCCTTCCGCCACTGTCGCCGGGCGGAGGTCAAGGCTATAGACAACATAGACCTGTCTATCTATGAGGGGCAGATAACTGCGGTGTTGGGACACAATGGCGCTGGGAAGTCGACGCTCTTCAATATACTGACGGGGCTGACGGCGCCCACCGCTGGGACTGCCTATGTTTATGGGCTGGATGTAAGGTGAGTGGCGTTGGGGGTATGAAAGTAGTCGTAGAACCTTTTCTTATGTTTTATCTTTTAATTGGCTATAAGAGTAAGCGATAAGGCCCCCCATTGTACTTGTCATAAGTAATGTCTTTTGTTGTTTTAAATTTCTGGTGTACAATAAAGCATTTTTGTATCGTATTGTAAGAGTAAGAAGATAGTTTGAATAAGTCTCAGTACAAAGAAGTCGTAGAGAAGCGCTCTGGGTGACGACATTATAAATATATTTACTGTCTATTGTGATCGCGACCAGAAGGGGCATGTGAGCAGCCTAGACGAAGTGACGATGGACATATGCGTCATAGGCAATAAAATAGACCCTAGGCAACATGCATAAGCACTGTAGGAGGCAAACGGAGTTGCAAGTCGAGAACTGAGTAAGTCCTGGCAATGTTTATGTTCCAGGGATCCAAACGACATGCTCGAGATCCGCCAGATGACGGGCGTGTGTCCGCAACAGGACGTGCTGTTTGACCTACTCTCCGTCAAGGAGCATCTGCAGTTCTTCGCATCTGTCAAGGTACACTTCACTACAGAACCAACTTATATTGTTGTGCAGAGTGATGTCGGCTTAGAGTTTGCATGGATGTCTACAGAGGCGGCTAAGGGATATATTCCGCGGCAAGCGCTTAGGCAGGTGGCCTAGCGGATGGATAACCCCCTAATGATAGGAAAGTAAAAGTAAAAATCTTTATTTAGGACCATAATAGGTGCCAAAACTAAAATACCTACATATCATTATGACCTGTACAATTAAAAAATACTGTATTGCAGATCGCAACGTTCATATTATTATAATAAGTGGTCAAAATTATCGCTAATCAGGGAGGTTTATGTCAAGCAGTGGAATAGTAAGTAACATGTTGACGACGATGATGGGAGCACTATTATTCCCATGGCTAATTTTGACCTCTTTCAGGGTGTCCCACCAAAGCAGGTGTCCGAGTACATCAACAAATCCATGACGGACGTGGGTCTGGCAGACCAGATGGGCGTGTTCGCGAAGCATCTGTCTGGCGGGCAGAAGCGCAAGCTTAGTATCGCTATCGCCATGATTGGAGATCCTAAGGTGAGCTCTAATAGTTGCTGTTCTTTCTGATTTTGTGGTCCTCAAAATGTTGCAACTTAAACGGAGTTACATATTATTACTGGTTTGTCGTGGTCTACCAACATGAGATTCCAGAAATAAAGCTTATTATTTTCCGGTAATCATTTAATTGTCACTCTATCTTTCTCTCTGTCTGTAGGTATGTCACAACTGTTATCAGAAAAAAAAACATTGGACCTGATCCAAGTTGTGAACGGTGCCTTCGGGTTACCCAAAGCAATGAAGTATTTTTTGTTAATTAAGTAGAGTACAAAAACCAATAAGATAACGTAAAGTTTGCTCCAATAAAAAATATTAAAAACTTGTTAACTGTCTAGTCCAAAACCCTTATGCTTTTCATTATCCCTCAGATAATAATCCTCGATGAGCCGACAGCGGGCGTAGACCCTGTCTCCCGGAGACAGATGTGGCGGATCCTCCAGCGAGCCAAGCGGGGGAAGGTCCTTCTGCTGACTACCCACTTCATGGACGAGGCAGATATCCTGGGGGATCGGAAGGCAGTCATTAGTAAAGGAAGGGTCAGTACCCAGCCAGCAAGCAATCAGAATTATAGCAGTTGTTCAACAGTTTTTCATCTTGGCATTTTATGTTTTGTTTCGCTATTGCAGGTTCGGTGTGCTGGAACGTCCTTGTTCTTGAAGAATAAGTTTGGAATTGGATATCATTTGACTCTGGTCTTAGATGGTGAGTTTCAGTTTTCCGTCCTTTGATATTAACCTTATTATCTGCCTTTATCGTAGGTTTCTCGTATACAAAGTTGCTGGTCCTTATAAAAACAAAACAATCTTCTTCAATTTGTTACATGATAGAGTGACTGTCATGTGGTCTGGATCTGGTCATGATCTGGTCCATACCACTCTTAGTTTCAGTTTCAGTTTTATTCAAAAATAATTTACATTGTGTATGAACGAACATAATTACAATTAAATCTTAGGAGTATGTACATTGTTATTAGTAATTATTAACACATACAAAATAAAATAAAAATAGATAATCAAAATTTATAGCATGCAATTTAAAATACAATTTTCAATACATACATTGTTCCTAACTTAATGATGATAGCTTTCGTTTGATTAGTTGATTACTTAGGTGATCTAGCGAGCGTGTCGTTAAGTTTCCCTCGTACTACAAACAGGCGTCTGCCGCGAGCATCAAATCACCCGCCTAGTCCGCGGCCACGTGCCCCGCGCGGAGAAGGCGCGCCGCCACGGGCGCGAGCTGTCGTACATACTGCCACACTACGCAGTGCATCTGTTCCCGCCTCTCTTCCTCGCTATAGAGCATGAGATCAAGGAGAAGACTAATAGACTTGGTGAGTAAGATCTGAACAGTAAATCTAGTGAAGAAAGACCATCTATGGGCTTATATCGACGTCAGCGCTGTGACGGCCGAGTACCCATTAATTAGATAAAGTAAACTATAAAAAATTAACATCACCGCGGTTAGAGGTCGATCTAGCCACTACAGTCAAGTGTATAAATTCAAGGTTGTCTGGGAGAGATCGCTCTTGAGCGATAAGACTGCCAATTCCCAACAAACAATTTGGCGTCAATTAGAGCTTATTTTAGACCTTAACGTGATATAAAGGTGCTATAGCAGCAGCAATAACAACTTTTGGCAACATAAGAGTGTAGTCTAACAAAATATTCCACTGTGAGCTATACAGCATAGTTTTAAGGGTAATAACAAGATGAGTTTAAAGGTTAAAGACATACAGCAGCAATTTGTAACGCTATAATACAGGCTAAGCATCTTGTTTTATAGCTGTAAGTGAATCTTACAACCATAGAATCTAAATAAGAAGTAAGCACTGTGTACAACCCCCCAAAGTGCTATGCAAGCGCTAACGAACTCTTGCCAAGAACTAAAAGTTGTACAAAAGCAATAATTACTTATACAATGGTTATTATAGCACCAAATACCTAAAGAGGTACAATACTCTCTTATATTACTTAAAGTTGTAACAGTGGGAACATTTTTCGCTATCATAGAACTTCTAGTGCCTAATGTCACTTCTGTATAGGTTTAGGTAGAGTAATAGATCTCAATACCTCTTCTGTAACCCTTATTTGTTCACTTGTTGATATCAGAGCAATGGCGAAGTGATAGTAGGTACTAGAAGTAGTCAAGCGGGAGTTTTCTGCGAAAATGTCAATCTGGGTCCCGTACATAATTTTCTAAATAATAAATCAAATTAAACACAATATTTCAATCACATTTCTTTTATTCTTTTTTACAAAGTAAATTAACTTAGTTTTTCTTTAAATGAATCATATTCAAATATATTTATTTATCACACTGAATCCTTATATTTGTCATTTAAAAACTATAAAGCAAAAAAATTATCTGATAAAGATTCATGAAATTCAGCTTATCATCAAGATTTATAGTAATAAATCAATAAAAATATAGTCAAGATCAAGAGGTTATTAATTTGTATCATATCATTCACAATCAGACCTACAGCTTGTACTAGTAGGTCTCTTTTGCAGAGGCCGCCTTCCGACTTATCAAGTCCTTTATCAACATCATCTTTCTCTTTGTTTTTTTTTGTCAAGTTTTACACGTTTTCATATCGTTATAACAAAAAATCTAATTCGCGTTCAGCTTCTGCATAAGTTGAAATATTTCTTCTTTTTACTTGACACTTTATTCGTCGCCCATCAAGTTGTAGTAAGGTGTTTGTGGATTTTACAAGTTTTAACGCATTGCATTTAGGCCATTTTAGTACTATTATTATGTTTCCATGGATCCGATGGAGCATGCAGTGCACAGCACATATTTTCCTTTTTCTATAGTTTGTACAATTGTTGTGTACGGCATTCTGAAATTAAAATACAAGTTATTTCATGACGTCACTGAAAAGAGGAGATGAAGGAGGATGAAGGAGATGAATGAGAGGAGAGAGAAAAGATACAGTGAATAAAATATATGCATAAAATTGAATCTCCTATGCCGGCATCCTATCATAAGTACTTATAAGCCTAACACAGAAATCTATATCTGATTTCTAAATAATTGATAAATTTTAAACATAAACATAATTAAAGGACCTTTTTCTTATTTTTGAGTGGTTTTAAAGTAGCAGTATGCGTTACTTTCGCGTTACTGTAAAATAGAAGTGTAATGAATGTCACTCAAAAAGCTACGGACAGACAGTACTACGGATCCCTAAATTTGTTTGCCCACCATTTAAAGGTTGCGAATTGATCTGACTAAGGTTATAAAAACAGAAGAAACTATGATTTATATAAAGTATTTTACTTATGCTTCATTATGTGTATTAATTACGACTAGCACGATACTTTAAACTGGAATAAACAATGTTTTATTCGATTCTTCGAAAACTTTTATGTTACTCCATATCTAATACATTGTTTATTTTCAGTAAAGAGACATTAGTCATCGGGCGCTTGAATAATTTGTTAATAATACATATACTTAATCACAATGTACTTACGTTCGCAGTGAAAAATCAACCTCTCGTGTAGTCAATAAGTTGGAACTAAACGATTTCATTTCAGTTTCACAAACGAGGCGCCCTTTTGGATTAATAAATATCTAAACATTTTACGCACACAAAACTAGAAGTAATTATTCTGTGATAAAAAAAAGAATATCCTGATGTTATTTAAGAACCTTAATATCGCTCTTGTGGATACATTGTAGAGCTCAACGCGTTAATAATCACCTATTTGCCACCCTCAAATCACCTAAAGACATAGTGAGTGACTTTGTAGTTCTGTTGTACCCCTTAAGGAGTTAGTATTCACCTATTTGCAGCCCTCTAAGCACCCAAAGAGTTAATAAACGCTATATTAATCTATTTTACCACTAAAGGACTTAACTTCCGCTTATTTATCACGTTTTTATCTCTTGTAGTTTCAGTTTTCGCTATTATAGCTCTCTAATAGCTCTATTATACCTCTCAACCAAATCTGTAACTCTGTTGTACAGCCATTAAATAACCCAAGGCGATATAAAAGTGTGCCCAATTCGGGGGTATAGAGGAGTTATAGTGCGCTCTAACTCCAAATAGTAACACTTATTAATAACTGTAAGATCTGGTTAGCGCTCTTATACATCTAATATAGCTCTTGTCTTAGCGCCTAAGTGTTAGTTGGGTTATCGCTTATTCTAAGGCTATTTCATATGTTAAATACTCATAAGTTAAGGGTGCTATAAATTATTTATTATTATTCTTATGAAACCTCCGCGCCCTCTGCAGAACAATTCCATTGAACTGCGATCCCCAACCCGCATGCCCAGCGTGGGGATTATGGGCATTAACCCCCATATGATAATGCCATCTATGGTGCTCATAAGGGGAGGCCTATGTCCAGCAGTGGACTATTATAGGCTGGTGATGTTGTGATGATGTTGTTATGAAACCTATGGCACCAATGGTTTTAAAAGCCGCCAAGGTCAAGTAGGTTAAGGTCGAATTATCAATGGTCATTATGATCGTTAGTCGACTTCGCTGCCATGGCGAAAGCCTATGTCATCCTGCACCCTTCTGGTGTTTTTGTTCCCCTTATTCTAATCAATAAGCACGAGAAAGATTAGACTATGAAATATATGATACCTAGAAAGAATTTACGATGCGACGATAGAAATAATAAAACACTAGACGATTGAACTTTCTTGTTTGGTACGGGAATCATTAAGTATTCGTTTTCAGGTATAACCAGCTACGGCGTCTCCATGACTACTCTTGAAGAGGTATTTCTCTCGCTGGAAGGGGAGAACGCGGAGGAGACGGAGGCAGTGGAGGGAGTGTCCTCGGTTAAGTTGGTGCGGGCGCGCGCGCTGTCCCGCAGTCTCAGTCTGCAGAGCAAGACTCTCAGCTATCAGGTAACCAAACTGTCCTAACAGCCAAGAGTATCTTCTGAGGCCTTATCCTCTATGATATAGGAAATTCGTTGCCCAAACCGAGTGACGTCACAACACATTCTAAATACGATTTTGTTCGATTCCACGCCGCTGTCTTGTCTTATCTGTGAAACACGCTGAGATTGGCTATAGTGAATAAAGGCCCTGAGCTGGACGTGCCAAGGAAACCAGCGGAATCGAATTAACAAATCCAACGATTCATGCAACGGACAAGTATGCAAGATTTCGCTGCAAATTCTAAATCTCGTTTATTTATAAATGTGCTGGAAGCATGGCTGGTTTTGTAGAAATATTGACCTTTGGAACAATTTTCAAATCCTCAAGTAACTAACGAACTGGGTTACAGATAATAATTGCATGCAGATAATAATTGACCATGTGAAGGTTGGAAGAATCTATTAAATGGTAGGTTTAAAGATATTCTTTTTACTTGAAAAACGTGAGGTCAAGCTATGATTTTGATTCCCAGGAACTAAACGACAAAGCGGCTGAGAAAACGACTTCCCTCCCCACTCCACCCGCCTCACACGCGCTGCATTCCACCAATCACGGAGTAGAACACGTCAAGGTAAAACTCACTTTCTTTGAAACTTGTGATAGTCCTTTTCTAGTTCTTTTAGTTTTATTTTGTATTACTTAGAATTAACATCTGTACCGCCATTGTTTGAGCTTCTCTTTTAATCTTGCCTGGAAGAAACCACCTGGATTAAACTTACCTACCAATTACGAACAAATTGGTGATGTTAAAATTAAAGCAACATACAAGCTTAAAAGCCGTGAACAACTCGCCGTGTGGTGCCGGCATAGAATTTCACCACCCCGACTCTTCCCGTGGGTGTCGTAAGAGGCGACTAAGGGAAACACACCGGGGGGCGGGCAGCAGCGCACTCTGTAGAACAACTCCACCGAACTGCGATCCCCAACCCGCATGCCCAGCGTGGGGATTATGGGCAATAACCCCCAAATGGTAACGCCATCTATGGCGCTCATTAGGGGAGGCCTATGTCCAGCAGTGGACTATTATAGGCTGGTGATGATGATGATGATGATGACAAGCTTAAAACTTAACTGGACCTACCCTACCCTACACTTAGTTTTAACTGAGACAACTTAACTAGAAGCCAATAAAGTTAAACAGCCCCATTATAATATACATCATTATCAATGAACACAGTGCTTTAGTACGTTCATCCGTTCAGCCTTGCTTTTCTTCTGCGCACTGTGTCTTTGTCTGTGTGTGTAGATTAACGCTCCTTTTGTCTGCACATTTTTACAATAGCCACCAAAATGCCTACCAATTCGGGAATATGTGATTTGCCAGGTGGTGCCCGAGGTGACGGTGTCCGTGGACGCTCTCGGCGAGCTGGTGAAGACCAGCCCCAACTGCTGGCGCACCTTCTGCGCCATGGTGTATATCAGGATGGTGCGCATGATCCGGGATCCCTACAAGCTGTATGTCATGATCTTCATGCCTATCAGTAAGTATCTATTTATGATGTCATTGACGATTATGATAAAGATGATGTCGATGAAAATTACTTTGACGGAAATGATGAGGATGATGAAATCGAGGATGATGATAGTGATGAAAAGGTTAGAAACGACTTTGCGAGAACAGACTTTACAGAAATATTGTATTTGTTACAGTTTCCTGTGCCATCGGCCTCTGGGTGAAATCCCGGCAAATAGTATTCTTCCGGATGCAGCCACTCAAACTAGACCCCAACGCCTATTTCAACAAGACTCCGATTGCTCTGTTCAGTGAACCGAGCGATCTAAAAGAACTCATCGATCTCAAAGACTCTTTAGAATCCCTTGGTGCTAACCCGATTGAATCTTTTGACGGGAACTTTAGTAGTTTTTTAAATATGGAGAATTTTGGTGCGTTTAGTATGAAGGAGAGTTTGGTCCCGTACGGGAGCATGATGGCGTACTACAACAGTACTTACACGCACGGGTTGCCTATTATTGTCAACTTGTTGGACAACAGCCTTTATAGGTAAGTTTGTGTAGCCTTGTTTATATCTATCGTTATACATTATTTACGTTATTGTCTTTTAAAGAGCTGCATGCATAATATGTTTATTTATTTATTTAGAGAACATAAACATAAAGATGCCCAATCCCACTAAAAGCGCCTCGTAATAATTAAACTTTAAATCTTTTATCGTGCTGTATTTGTAGACCCAACAATTACTGATTGTGCAGAAATGGAGTTTTTAGAGTAGTTTATTTATTTATGTACAAACGCACCTACATCTATTTTGACGGGAACATCCAATTACATAGAGTACAATATTAAAATTAAAGATCATTAGGTATATAATATTATAGAAAATAATACAAATCATAGAGTCAACCTTAATTAAATTTACATTACTTACATAATTTTTTGATTATGTAAATTAGATGCAAACATATGTAGATTACAAATCATATTCTCTTCAATATACAATAAAAGTTGCCAACATATAACTATGTCCAGTAGTGGATTATCATAGGGTGCCCAACTAGCACAGAAGCTGCATAAGCAGACTTTGTACAGCAATTTTGCGTTATAGCAGCTGTTTAAGGGCTTCTTATTTATCCTTAGGCTGTACAGTATCGTATTATACAGTCATTCTACAGGAAGGTGGTATAGTAGCTCTACAATAGCAATCATAATCCTAAAACAGTTACAGTGACGTCTTGTAGCGCTATTGTACGGGCTTCAGAGGTAAGTCAGAGTTATAAACATCTTTTATAGCACAAGAAGATCTATAAGAGGACTTTTGAAGGTATGAGTGTTTGTAAGGTGTTATAAGTTTCTTTTGAAACACTTTAAGTGGTAAAGAGGCTTTCTATAGATTCTTAAGATCTGTAATAGCGTCAATTACAACTATTGTAGCGCCATATTCACAGCAGAGTACTATAACTCTATTTAAGCGCTAAAAGCGCGACAATTGGGGATTGTTGAGTACTTGTATGGTAAAAGCCGGTATAAGAGTTTCTTATAGCGTTATAATAACGCTATAAGAAATAAATTTTAGAAATTTTATCAAACAACAACCTAGATGTTTTTGGTTAGGTAGATATGAAATAAATTTCTTCATTATTAAAAAAAATTACCGACGTTTTGAGTTCCACGGACGGATCCCTAAAATAGTTATGATTTAGGCTCTTAAATGGAACCTTGAAGCGCTGATTTATGACCAAAAGAGTTTTAAAGCACGTTAATACCACAACTGTACGCTTCTAAGGTCTACAAGAGAAAGTAGTGGCGCCTTTGTACAGCCTAAAGCGGTAAAACGGAGAGAATTAACTCTATAACCAGGCACCATTACTACTTATGATTAATTTGTATTTTGGAAATTAAAACAACATTTATCATAGCATTATTATAAATATAATTCCGTAATATACGACATTATTTGTTCATAAATGAGTTTAATTAAACTATCAAGAAGCTTAAAATGTCTTTAAAAGTTAAACACATTTTGGCACTACACACACACTTATATTTCAAATTGTATTTTCATGTTAAAATGTAATATCTTGAGGGCGCATGAAAATTGAAGCGAAATTACGTATATATATTCACAGTAAACGGATACTCCCAGTAATATCTTGCACAATATAAATCAATAGGTATTCAATAATACCTTTTGGTTTTTACTCTAGATAATTTATTTAATGTCTTACACCAGCGTTGTTCATCACAGTTAAAATTAATAAAAAAAAATATAAAATTACGCAATAAGCGATATTTTAGCCGCATAGTGGCGACCAAATACGATGAGAGCGGTATAAAAGCGCTACAAGAAGTTATTTTTAGTCATAAGCGCTTGTAACAGCTGTTAAAGCGCCATTGTACCTCAATAAGCGTACACGACCGCTCTTGAAGCGCCTTTGTATGGCTCTTCTAACCCCATAACCGCTACTGTAGCGCTACTTTAGCACTAATACCTGTATAAAAAGTGCCTCTTTTGGGGGTACAGAGGCCGTATAGCAGTTTATACGGCTACTGTACAGCTTATCTATGGAGCCAATGCCGTAATCAATCGCCTCTATACGACCACTATAGAGCTTCTTATACCGCTTGTGTGCTAGTTGGGTGATGATGATGATTGATGATGATAAACGGACGCGGGTGACCTACGTGTACGTGGGTACCCACGTAATATGATTTTAATGTTATTGATGGCGCTCCCCCCAGAGCGATGATGGCGTCTTCGAACCTGGCGGAGTACTTCAAGCCGATCGAGGTGGCGGTACATCCATTCCAGCAGACGGAGCAGCAAGAGGAGTTCAACCTGGGGAACGTGGTCTGCGCCATCTTCGTGGGGATGATCTTCGCGCTGGTGCCCGTCACGCTCGCCGTCGATATCGTTTATGATAGAGAGGTGAGCAGTGAAATAGGTTTATTAGGTTAGGTTAGGTAACATGAATATATGACCCATTTTCTATTATTTGATTATAAATTTCCTAAATAAACAGTGTCTTTACCAGTGTTTATTTATTCCAGATAAAAGCTAGGAATCAACTGCGGATAAACGGGCTGTCGATGAGCATGTACTTCCTCACATTCTTCACGATCCTCACCCTGATAATGGTCTTCACCACGGCTGGAGTATTGCTATTGGTAACTTGCTCTATTCCCTTCATTATTTCAATTTTTGGAACAAAATCAGGCTGTTAAATCCCAGTGTCCCACATCAACACACACTTTCTATTTTTTTGCAGATGTCTTTAAAATATATAATAGGGTACAGTTTTGTTTTATTCTACATTATTTGATTTATTATTATTTTATTTAACAGAATAAAACTATTACAGCTAGTAGGTACAACTTCTATACACGTATAATTATTGTCCTGAAAATCTAAGCCATCACCAGAAGTGCCCAAAACGCTGGCAGCAGTGCCACATTGAATGTCGATGCTAATTCTTTGACCGATATAAAATCCAACATTCATTTCACATTATCATTTAATAGAATAAAATCAATTAATAAAGTCAGATCTAGAATATAGAATCAAGTATGAGTCATAAAATCAGTAATAAATGATTCCAGGTAGAATAAAATGAAGTGGGTTAGATGATGCTGTGTGGATTGTCCGGCATTATTTATTTATTTAAGTAATAAATGCTTCCAGGTGGTAGTAAACGACATCCCGAGCTTGAACAACCCGTCGGCAATCTTCACGCTGTGCGCGCTGCTGGTGCTGTACGCGCCGCCCGCCATCCTGTTCAACACCGCGCTGTCCTACGTGTTCGACAAGATGGACTCCGCGCAGAGCATCATGCCCAACATCACCACCTGGGTCGGGGTCATACCCTTCGTGTTGGTCGCTGTTCTGGATACTTTTAAGTGGGGTAAGGCTGTTTTGTTTAGGTAAAGTTGTGGGCTTTCCATGTGCCTGCAACATGCCTGCAAATAGGCAAATTTAGTGGGCTTTCTATGTGCCTGCAACATGCCTGCAAATAGGTAAAGTTAGTGAGCTTTCGATGTGCCAACGACATGAATGCAAATGGTAGTTAGTGGGCTTTCTATGTGCCTGCAACATGCCTGCAAATAGGTAAAGTTAATGGGCGTTCTATGTGCCTGCAACATGCCGGCAAATACCGAATAGTGAGTATTGTTCGCTGTTTTAGATACTTTTAAGTGGGGTGAGGGAATTTTGTTTAGGTAAAGTTAACGCTTTCTAATGTCAAATGTGTGCCTGCAAATACCGAATAGTGAGAATGGTGCATACATACAGTTTTGTTCCCGAGTAGGTACTTGTGGTTACTGATATTTGTTTTTTTATTAAATAGGTACTTAAGCTATGTATGTTAACAGGTAAGCACACTCGTTTAAACGCTTTACGAAGATACAATCGTACAAGTTTTGTTTTTCTCTTTTAAGTATTGAAGTCGACTATAATTATGTTCTTTGAGAAAATCAAGTTACCTATTTCCCTTCGACACTTTACTGTCTAAAGCTATTCTACTGATAAATCAATCCTTTGTTCAACAATTCTAGTAGGTCCCGTTATCTACGCTTTATTTATATCTGTGTATTTAAAATAATGTCTTTCAGTACCTCTAGATCTCTCGAGTCTATTTAATTGAACGTTTGTTTTTTGTCTTTTCAGGTAGCGACATCGCATTCTACATGCACTTGTTCTTCAGTTTCATAGACGTCATGTATATTCCCTACGCCATTATTTACTACGTTGATAGGTAAGTCCTCAACACCATTACTAATTTATACTAGTTTTTGGACAATCAGTCCAAAAACAACTTCTCAGGTATTTATCAGGATGTCGTTTAGTCTTAAGTTTTTCCTGCGACTTCTCTCCCTTCTCCCTTACCTACTTCCACTAGCAAAATGTTTGCAAAACAACAGCAGAATCAAAATAATACAAACTCTAAAGCCAGATTAGGTTTAAATAAATTTATTATCATACAAACGCTTGGTTCACTTATAATGTGATACAATAAAAAACAAATTGATCTAGGTTTTATAATTTATAAACTTAACCTCTGGTTATAATTAAACTGTACTTCTCCAAAAGTTCCTTCATTGAGTTTTGTAATATGAATGTTTGACAGTACGGTGCGCGTATAACGATATTTCTGTGTCATTGTGTAAATTACAGTACTTAACAAAATAAAAGAATTACAATTTAGTCAATACACTTTTATTGAGTTCCTAAAAATCGAAGCCGGAACCACGAGACGAAGTATGCTGGCAGCATTGCCGTTCGACGGCGATCCTATTTCGTTGACGGAAATAAAAGTCATTCCATTACCTGTGGAATATAATCGTCATAGTCATAGAACAAAGACGGTTTTGATTTTTTTCAGATTTTGTTTTTATGTTCTAATCGACCTTAAATATCATAGAAAATCTTTCTACAGTTTAATTTATTTAATTATTTTATTTAAACGGTAAGATACCGAGTTGAATACAGACGGTTTTGATTTTTATAACGCAGTACAGTGACGTATAACAAGATACGTCTCTGTACAATGTTGACCATGCCCCCCCGCAACCCCCGCGTGCGCGACGGAAAGTTGTTACCGTCAGTGTTCTAGGCGCGCGTGCGAAATTTTCTAAACATTTATAATAATTGTTCAAATTCCAGTTAGAATAGTTTACTAACTGAATCGTTATGTTAATTTGAATGGCGTTATCTTTTATAACGGAATTATGTCATTAAAGAGGTCAAAACAAATTCTTGCATTACTTAAAACCAAAAATACCTAATTGTAGTCAAATTGTGAATTAAGGGCAAATAAATGTGGTTGCCTCTAAAAACAACAAAACAAAACCAGAAGAACATGTAATCAGTGTACCAGGTATGTTATAGTATGCTTATTAATTTATTAGTTTTAATATTAGATGCAATTTTTGAGAAAACTTTGTTTTGAATGGCTCATTCGCTGAACAAAGACGGTCTGTCAGATCCGTCATTGTACTTGGGAGTTCGATAAAGTTGGTTTTCTGTTTTGATTACTGTACAAGTGGTAGTTGGGGTTATGTTTTTAAGTGTGTACTGATAAGTTACATCTCCATTAATATTTGGTTTTTGGGGTGACGGAAAATAAAATGCGACAATGTTCTATGCACTGACTGCAGGCGCTTAGTACAATCCGTCGTTGTTTTACGAATAAGCAGCTGTCGAATGTATACAACCAACGTTATTCTTCGGATATATTTTTAAATACGTCGTTGTTGCCAAATATTTTACCTAATTATATCCAATTTAGTTACCCAAAACAATAAATATCCTAATAAAAGTATAACCATGATATTAAAGTTTCCATACATTGTCATTTATTAGGTAGGTATTTAATTATTTTTTTGCAGGGGAACGATGTGAGTCGCCTTTGCCACTAGGAGCAGATTAAAGATTACGCGAGAAAAGTATGCGTGAGGTATGGAATGATGTCTTTTCTGACGACGAGAGCCAAGAAGAAACATTTGCAACAGCTCCCGTGGTAAGTTCTCCTGCGTTGCCAGTTTCCGTCGCATCACGCCGCAGCAGAAGTAAGCCCAAATAAACAGCACAATATCGATGATTGTCATATAGAAAATAGGATTAATCCCAGTGATGTCATTAGAAGAGATCTTTACATGCCCACAAACGCGATGTCACCAGTTTCCGGGGTCAACTGCCCGCAATCCGTAAATTCTGAAATCAATCATAACAACGAATCCTCTCGTTGCGATTGACCCCTATTTTTAACGATTTACCCACCGATAATATCGAAGACTTATCAAGCACACCAATCGCTTCTCCGGTTAATAGGCATGCTAGATGTGATGATGCGTTTTGCTGCCAACATGAGCCTGATGAGTTTAACTGTCCATCGGTGGACACTATCAATACTGACTTTGATCAACCATCTCCAGTACCTAAAACTTTAATAAGAAACAGGGGAAAGAAACGACCAAGGGAGGAGAGTATAGCAAGACGCGGTGCAAATGAAGTTGCTAGTTGTCTGTACGATTTCATTAAAGATTTCTCCGAAAAAGGTGTACGTGATTTCAGATTTTGGTCTGACAACTGTGCAGGTCAAAATAGAAACCGGATTGTGTACACTAGTACACTCTAGCAGCTAAAGAGTTTGGCGTCACCATAACTCATCGCTTTCTTGAAAAAGAGCTGGAGAACATACAGAGTGGAAGAAGTAACTAAGAATTTGGTCTTTGACTTTAAAGACCTGCTAAAGAACAAAAATTGGACGAAAAACACGGTGAATGAAAAAATTTCATGGAATAAAATTAAAGAGGTTATGGTTGAGAAAGACCAGCCTACGAAACTACGATTGAAATTATAGCCTAATCGAAGATTATTATGACGTTGGTTGTTCGCAAGGAGACAAGGAATCGAAACGCAACTGAACTAAAACACGCTTATTTAGAGTCAGTTGCCATATCAAATGACAAATATAGAGATCTCATCAATCTATGCGAGACTGGGATAATACCTGCCAAATCATGATTATATTAATGCATTGCCTCATGGACGTGCTGCTTCTAATGAAAGTGATGATGATTGAGATTAAAATGATTAATAACAAAAAAAATCTTACTGTGAAAGGATTGATCTATTACAAAATAAGAGAAATTCATGACTGATTAAAAAATTGTTTCTATTTTCCTATTGTTGTTATTTTCCTAGTTACCGTTAACTTTAATATTATATTTTTTTTTATGTCTTAATGACAGCCAATTTACCTTAGGTAGGTAGTTAAGTGAAACATTTTTTTACTTTTGATACGTTTAATATACTGTGTAACGTTTAAAGTATCAGTGTTTTTTATATATCCTAATAATTACGAATAACGAATTCAAATACGCCATTCAATTTTAGTAGAGATTCCCTAAAACAACGGCCGATAATGAAATACGCTATGTTTTTTGCAATGATACTCCGAAAAATAATGACGTTTTGTGACATTCGTCACATTAACGTCCACAGAATATAGACGCATGTGACTTTTTTCAAAATCTAGGGATAATTTAGGTATATTTTGAAAGCCATGTAGTAAAAGCCCATGAAGAGAGCCACATATCCAAATTTGACGATGATAGGACTAGCCGTTTTCAAAATATCACATAAACTCTCATTCAAAAACTTTAAAGTGCTCTACTGTAAAGTTACTGTATTGCAGATCCGCCTTTGTTCTACGACTACAACGTAATATACAGTGGTGGTCATATAATTAAGAACGCTGATATAAAGGGAAGATTTTTTCAAACTAAGACGCAAAACTAATTGCATGCAATTTTTTTTATTTCTCTCGGTATCGTAAAACCTTACCATAATAGCACTGTATTCATTGATACACATGATTAGCTAAAAATAAACAGACAAAGTTTTTACACTACTTCTAAACATAGTACACCTGTTTACTGGCTGGTCACGTAATTAAGAACGCTAAATAGTTTATACCTTTATTCAAATATAAATAGTCGATTTGTTACGATTTGTATAATATTTTCGCCATTTAGTGCTGTAAAAGATTAAAAGTGATTGCTTCTTATGAAAAACAATGGGAAAAAATAAAAGTTGTGATAAATCTACAAGGGAAGTAATAATAAAACTTAGCCGGAAGAATTGGTCTTATAAAAAGATAGTTGACCATCTGCAATGTTCAAAAACGATGGTTTTCCACGCTGTAAAGCATTTTGCTATGTATCAAATTACTTCCAATGTTCCACAGGTAGGTACCTAAAAAGAGAAAAACAACTCCTCGAGATGACCGAAACAACAACGTTCGTAGAGCAAAACAAAATCCTTTTAAAGGGTCCAATGAGCTGCGAAAATAATATTTTGGTGAAAAAAACCCTTCAGCAATCTCAGCACGCACTATTCGAAGACGTTTGGCTAAAGAAAAAGTTCACGGTAGGGTAGCAAGAAAGGTGCCCATGTTGAAACTTTGCCACATGCAAGCCAGGCTTGCATTTGCAAGAAAGTTAGAATACTGGACTGTGCAACAGTAGAAAAATTTACTTTTTTCTGACGAGACGAAAATAAACAGAGTATGTTCTGATGGAAAACGATATGTACGACGTCCCCCGAATACATCATTCGACCCTAATTACACGAAAGTTACATTAAAGTACGGTGGTGAAAATGTGAAAATGTGGGGGTTTTTCTGGACATAGTATTGGACCTGTAAAGTTGATAGACGGTTACATGTATCAGTTCCAATATAAAAATATATACTGGAAGAAACAATGTTACCTTATGGTGAAGACGTTCTACCGGTTATTTGGACATTTCAGCATGACAATGATCCAAAGCACACTGCACGCAGCGTACCTAAAGGAATTTCTTACAGCGCAATCAGTTCCTGTCTAAGCCTGGCCAACTAACTGCCCAGATCTAATCCAAATCTGTGGTTCGAAGTAAAGAAAAAGGTTTCAAATACAGTGTGGGAATTTAATAGAACTGTACGACGTTTTTTTAGAAGAATGGAACACTATTTCTCTTGCGAAATTTCAAAAATTAATAGAATCAATGCTTCGCCGGTGTAAAGCTGTAATTAAAAGCCGTGGATATGAAATTGACTATTAATTTTATTTAAAAAGGTATTAATTTGCTTTTTAAATTTTCTGCGCTACATAATATTGTGTTTTTTTTTTTATGTAAGTGTCATAACAAGTCCCGAGCAGTTAGTAAATCGTTCTTAATTATTTGTCCACATTTTTGAATTAGTTTGGTAAAATAAATAAAAAGTTTTAAAAAATAGTGAGCGATTTCATTCTTTATTCCTAGGCCACGTTGCTCTATTAATGTGGCTATTTAATAACATACCTAGTTGCTTCTCAGAAGGTACACATCTCTGTGTATGACACCACTTAAATTAAAAAACTTCTATAGCTTCAAATCGTTCTTAATTATATGACCACCACTGTATATAGGGTCTTTATACTAGTGTAAATATTTTTTTTTTATTTTGTATGTGTTAATTAGTAATGTCAATGTACTTCTAAGATGTAATTGTAATAATGTTCGTTGATACACAATGTAAATTGTTTTTGAATAAATAAACTGAAAGTGAAATATGTACGGTTGGTGTCAGGGTGTACGTGACGTGCAACCTCCGCGGGCCGTGCTTAAACCCGCCGCTGTGGAGCTACGCGACGGCGGAGCTGTGGGTGCTGGTCTGCGCCATGCTGTGGCACATCCCCGTCTCCGCGCTCATGCTGAAGGCTGCTGATGCGCTCAAGTCCAACGACTGTTCGCTCAACTTGAAGAATGTGAGTACAAGTTGCCGGAGATAGTTAGAATAATGCTGACGCGCTCAAGTTCAACGACCGACTGCTCTCTCAACTTGACTAATGTAAGTACAAATTGCCGAAGATTGCGCTCTAGTCTAACGACTGCTCTCGGAACTTGACTAATAAGTTGCCGAAGATAAATGTAAAATAGTGACATATGAATGTACAGCTGTATACAGGGCATCCCACAGCTATGCCATATTGAGGGAAACCTTAAATATTTTAGATGGATCATTTGACTGAAATAATTTATTTTAATTTAGAAAAAAAATTAAACTGCATTCATAGATTTTTAAATAGTAACATGCTTGAACTGGGAATCGAACCCGCTACACGAGAAAAATAATTACCCTGTAGCTTTATTATACCGATCGAAAAGCTTCATGATAAGGATTATTTTTTGCGAGTCAGAAATAAAAGGGATACTGTATTATTATTATTAGGATAAAAGATGCTATGCTAAGAGAGTTAAGGAAGTTGCGATTCTATTTCTAAAAGTCCTTATGTTACACTACTAAAAGATTAATTTTCAATCAAAATTCTACATTGCAGTCTGTCTTATATGTATTAGATCATATTTTTTTTATTTTTTTCTATATTATATTTCGGGAATCAATAAATCTTAAAATTACTACTAAGAACATTTACCAAAATAATTTCCTCCGTTACACATATTTAGAGCTAAGTGAATAGAACCAGAACGGTAAATTGTAACTATCATTAAACATGCAAAAAAAATAGATAATTGCAATAATTTACCTTTTTGTTGGTGTAAAAAATTATGTTGAACCAAATGATATACCTACATGTATCATCCTTCCTTTTTTGCAAGTTTTCAAGAACATACCTTTTCAGCGAAGAAAAAGAAGAGCATCAACGGAGAAAGGTGACGTGGAAGCGGAGCCTGCGTCCTCAGTGGACGCTCGCGAAGACGATGACGTCAGAAAGGAGCGTCGGCGGGTGGCCGCCATACTCAGCAAGCCAGCGGGGAATGCGCCGCCGCTGGTTGTGCATGTGAGTCACCTCAGTGTTATTAACCCTTTATAACTCAATAACATGTTTTTCAATAAAACGTGGCTTTTGTGGTAGCATTTGGGGAGAAAACAAACACGTATTTTTTAATTTTCAAAAATATCATTTATTTACCTCACAAAATAAAAAAAAAGGGAGTGTGCCATAACGGGAACATTGCCGTAATGTGTTCCTCTATGAAGTATGGAATGCTTTTCAAAGCATTCCGTACTTCAACAATTATTTTGTTTGTTGTTGCATAATAAAACAACCCCTCACTTTTCACAAATAGTCTGTGATTTGCCAGAGCATTTAGGAAGCTTGCAACGAATTACTTTTTCGACCCAAACTGGCCAGTGACCAACCGGGTCCTGGAGCACTGCTGCCGGAGGTACGAATTGAGCTGGACCATGGCGAGGTCCAAAAAATGGAACCTGACATATCTTACTTCGTAGTTTTACTTTAGATTTACCCATTATACTGTCAATGAGGTCGACACCGCCCATATGGGTTGAATTCTCCGACTATGTTAGTTCTATCAATGCTCACATACCTCTTGTGGTTCTTTTCGTATCTAGACACCTGTGTATTAGATAACTCACCCACAAAACTGTGACGCAAGTGTGATGATCTTGTTATCCTTCCATGCCACTTTGGATATCTCGGTTCCTTCAACTGAGGCTCGACTGAATAGCCACGTTCTTTTTTGTAGATTTCTTTTTCGATGGGTAGTTTGCAATCAGATGAGATGTTGCCAAGCCACTACTCCATTGTTTTATTACTCTTGGAAGATTTACCAGCGACATGATGTAAACCAGACCAATAAATTGCTGGATATCAGTTTTTGTAACCCTAAACTACTAACGACGTGCACAAAGATACGAAATCTTTGTGCACGATGTAAAGATTCGTCTGTCTGGCAATTTCTGCTAAAAGATCTTTGGGAAAGATTTTGAAAAAAGAACTGTGCCGGACTATCAATTTCTAGAAACTCTGCAGATAAGTCTTCACCATCTGTAGAGCAGAGCTGCTGCTCATTTAGCTCAAGGTTTTTTTTCTCCAAAGAAGATTCAATTTCTGCCTGGGTTGCCTGCATCCTGATGTTTCAGGTCCAGATGATGGTCCTGGTTGAGGTAGAGTTTCAGAAGGAGCTGATAATTGAGAAGTACCGCTAAAATTCTCGATGTTTTCAATGATGGTATCAATATCCACACCATCAACTTCTTCCAAATTCTCGACTTCCATAGGTACCTGTATATCCGGAATAAAATCAGGATCCGCGATGCTGTCGTCGTCGCCATCAAATTCGTCTTCGCTCTCTGCGTAATCATAAAATAACTGCTCAATTCCCTCTTCTCCTAGACATCTGTTCGTCATTCTGTCACAAGAAAATAAAAATGGTCAATGTATGGAACTAGATACACTTAGTTACGCAATGTACCAGAACGGGCACAAACATAAAACGTCAAATATTTTCCAAAATGACTGAAATTTATGCTAAAACCACAATAAATAGCAATAAACATACACTTACCTAGTATATTCATACAGTAAACTTACAGTTTTTCGCAATATAAACACTTTTCATCGATTTTCAAAATTTGTAAACAAATGAAGATCGACAACCCGCGAAAAGTGCGAATCAACATCTTTTGTGACGAAAAAGCGCCATCTCTGGAGTTTGACTGGTAGTAAATATTGAAGCGCGATATGTTCCGGAGCGGGCACTGTATTTAAAAATGGAAATAGTCGTTTGCTTAAGATTTTATGCGTCAATATTAGGTATGTGCCAGTACTGTCCCACGGTGATACGAAGGGTTAAAATAATAATTAAATAATAAATATTACTGGACAATCCAGACAATATCCCCTAGCTCGAACCTAAGCAGAGCTATTATTGGTTCTGTAATAACCTTAATCTACCTTACGACTGTAAAAGTGACCTTTAGAAACGTGGATTCGAGAAGCATGCGAAGAGCCTTATCTAATAATTGACTGAATGGATTTGAGTGGCGCGGTCACTAAAACGTTCACAAAAAGGTCCGAAAGCATCCAGTGTAACCGCACCGACTGTCTGTTAACGGGCGGCCTAGGGCATGCCGAGATGTGTTTTGAGCATTCATAAGTAAATTTTGACACAATATATGAAAGTGTATCGATGCTCTTCGATAACATCTTACGAGGATTTTTATATACCAAAGGTAAGTTAAACTATCAATAATTATGATTTTTGTTAATATAACTTAAAATAAAAGTGCGTTTTAGAATGATAATTTGAATATTCAAAAATGTCGTTGGGGGCACTTTGATGCAACAAAGTGCGGGGCACATTGATGTGTATCATTGTGCCCCGTCTCTGTATTAAGATGCTCCATTTCTGTACAAAAAAAACATCGGTACCACATTATACCTATGTCTAAAGTCATTTCTAAATACAACTTGACTGAGTATGAGGTCTTATAATTGAGAAAACAAATTAACCATGTTTTACATTTCTGCCCCTCCAGATGTGGAAGTGTCGATATTAGAGAAGTTGCCCTTAGTACACGAAATTTTACGAAAGGCTCAACTCGAACCATCTATGAATCTCTTTATATTAATTTGAGTGCAATAAGAGAAGAAAAATATTGATATTGCTTTTTCAAAAACACTAAGATTCGTAGTTTGATTTATTGATTATTTGAGCCTGGCTGTGAATTAGCTTTGATATAATAATTACATGAGTAACTTATATTAGAAGGCTGATTATGATCTCATCACAATAAACAAGAAGAAACAATGTAAAAGTTTTTTAATTTGACCATTTTCATAGCTATTCCACCCTGTATGAAAGTGCCCCACGTGGTGTATCAAACTACCCCGCTAATGGGGCAGATTGATACAAAAGCCATTTTTTACTAAACGTTAATTATTTCTTTTCTTTGATGATTTAAACAATTTTAAACTATGTCATTATAATATTTAATTATTTAGCTAAACGTGTAATGCAAAATAAATGAAAATTTCTATGTTTAGACACATTTTATGGATCTTTGAATTTTTGTGTATCAATGTACCCCACTTCCCCCTACTCCCTCAACATATTATTTGCAAATAGTACAAATATTTGTCCCGAGGCGAAAATCGAACACACAATCTTCTGCATACATTTTCATTCATAATATACAAACAAACATAGAAAATAAACTTATACAATAAATAAAATACCTCGTATTATATAAGCTTTTTGTTTTTACTTAGTAATATTCACATCTAGTGTGTAAACCATTTTGGTACCAATTCTAAAAGGGGGACGAACGGGAAGTTTACTTGCCACTCGTCCCCACGTATATGAATGTGGGGACGAGCGGGAAGTAAACTTCCCGTTGGTCCCCTCAGGGGACGAAGCGAGGGGACGAGCGGGAATAACCCTCACTTTGTCTATGGACAGGTGTATTAGACTATCTGGAGACAATTTGTGTTTGGCGATTTACGGAACGAACGCCTTCGGATAGCCGAATCAAATCAAATCATTTATTTCTACCATAAATTCACAAGGAACACTTGGTCATGTCATTTACAAATTATAATATCCTTTCGGATGGCACAACAAGCAGAGCATAGCTTTCCTCCTAATCTTAACCCCACTGAGTTTGGTATATATAACTAAACCCAAAAACTTTGTGCCATCGATTGATTAGTTGAGTAAATTAAACACCTACACACTAAATCTAACGTGTCATTGACATGAGGTAGGTTCGATGTAGGTAACTCTTTTCATCCTGAAAAGCAGTGTTGTTTCGTTGGCGAGAAAAGGTAAGTCATCCACGTATACCAAAAACAAAAAGGGTGTAAGTATGGACCCCTGTGATACACCTAGTTAAGTTTGGCAGCTGGATGGCCTTTTTTCGCCAATAATTACAACTAGCTGCTCCTTGTTTGCGAGATATGAAGAAATAAAATTGTTAGCTAATAGTTTACCCCCTAACATTCGAGTTTGAGTAAAAGCGTGTTTTGATGGGCACAGTAGAATGCCTTGCATAGATCGCAAAAAATACCCAAGCCAACAAAAGAGTCTTCCCAGGCCTGCAGTATAAATTAATTTAGGAGCCGTACAGATGTTTATGTAAGATTGTTTTGAGTGTAATAAATGTAGCTCAATTCAAAGCCTCTATCCTCTTCTCAAGGACTTTACTAAATGCTGGTAAATTAAGTATGGGCCTATATAAATCCGGATTAACCTTGCATCTTCAAACAATTTGTCGTGTATTCTGCCTGTCACGATTTTGTCGTAGAAAATCGTTACACAAGCATAGATCGATCACTGAGCAAGCTTTATTAATACGGGGCTAAGTCGCTAGCCAGTAGTACCTCTATCAACCTTAGAAAATACAAATCTCTTCCAGAATCTCCGGAAAGTGTAGTGTACAAAGTCCGCGGCACGGGCGGCGGCTGCGGCTGCGGCGGGGAGTCCGAGGGCGCGGGCGGGGGCGGGGGGCGCAAGGCGGGGCTGCAGCGGCTCAGCCTCGCGGTCGAGGGCGGGGAGGTGTTCGGCCTGCTCGGACACAATGGCGCCGGGAAGACTACCACTATGAAGATCATCACTGCTGAGGAGAAACCTACGAGAGGAGAGGTCAGTCCCATGCTAGTATTGCAAGAAGTTGTATGTATACGTGCTTATCACCATGTCAGGTCAGGACACTTTTTTCATGACCTTGGGCT